>BQNB010048799.1:0-42375 GCA_026074375.1 Tanacetum coccineum
GCTTAGTGTCGAAAAATAATGTAAGCGACGTGTAAACGGTTTTCTCCTCCTAAAGGGAGCTTGTTGACATAGTGAAATCTTGAGTCAAATACTCGGGGAGTGGAGTAGGGCGAAGAGGTGTTTCGTAGCCGAACCACTATAAAATCTTGGTGTCTTGGTTTAGCTGTTTCTTTCCTTATCTCTTTACATTATTATTGTTGTTATCTAGTTTTAGTTTAGATAGTTATTACTTGTTTATATTGTGAATTGGTCAAACATATAACTCGGATCTTAACATTTTTAGAAGTAAACTTTTAAAATGTAAAACAAACGTGTAAACTATTCAACCCCCTTCTAGTTTCCACAAATTTAATCATCATCATATGTGTTAATAACATTTTTAAGTTTCTCATGATTCTTGTATTCATGAACACTTTAAGATGACATTCGACTTTTATTATGTTTGGTTAAAGCATTTACCTCACTAAGAATATCAGCATCAAATCTTAATGAAGTAGCACCGGTATCGTCTGTTGGTTGAATGCGTGCCATCATAATCACTGCTGCATTCAGCTCTTCTAAAGATTCATCGCCATAGTAGTTGTCGAGTATGAAACCATTTTCTTATTCTTTGAGGTTGCATCCTACTTCATTTTTCAATGCAAATAGCATCTGTTCCTTGAAAAACTTTGAGTCCAAAACTATTGGTTGTGGACAATCACGGACATAATAACATCTTTCATTACAGTTGTAGCATTGAACATTTGGCTTTCCCAGATTTGACTCAATTCGTAGAGCTCGTGCAATAGTGTGATCATTTGCTTCCATCTGCTGAACCATCCCATTTCCTGCAATAGCAACTAAATTTTTGTTCTGTCTCCCTGCATTCCGATTAACATTCCCAACATTCTTGCTTTGTATGTCAACCCTTCCATCCTATATAATTGCTTGATTCCTTGTATTTGATGAAGTACGAAGACGATTATTTGTAGGAGTAGAATAATGCTGAGTGATTGCTCTTGCTAGACATCATTGCAGTTGTAAGCTTGTCTTCTTGAGCATCTCCTTGTATCTCCCCTTGATAATTTTCTTCATAATCAATAACAGAGGAAGGATGTGTGACATAGTATGTTTGTGGTGAATGAGAATATGATGGTTTTGCATGAAATTGTGAATTAGGAACATTCGAATAAGCTACTAGGGCTAATGGATCATGATTCCTTGCAGATTGCTTCGCTCTTTTTGCAATGACATTATCAAACAATTGATCATAATCAGTTGTTTTCACATTAGCATTTTGATGAGTCATTATCACATATTTGCTCCACTCAGGTTGTAATGAAATGAGAAACTTGGTAGTGATTGTGATTTTTTAAGGACAAATTTGATTCCTATCCATAACGAGAAGGATTACCAATTACATTATCAATCGGATGATCCTTGGTCTATTTTCCAAGACGATCACGTGGTTAAATAACTTGGTTGGGTTCAGCTATACAAACATGTGAAAAGCATGATATTAGCAGGTTAGTTAAACCGTTAGTATTGACTTATGTGCCTGTTGCAATATATGGTGTATGTGATTCTGTGTATTTATATGAGTTTATGTGGGTTATGTGAGGTATTGGTAATCAATCCACTGAGTGTGATCATCTCAATGAGACTGGGATAGTGGTGAAATTGGTTAAGTTCATTTCATTCATTTTTGAGTGACATGGAAATGATTATTGAGATTTGAGTGTTTCTGTGTTAAATGTGTAAGTATTATTACCTATACGTATTTTTGTGTTAGTAATCTAAGATAGGTTTAGATTTTTAAGTGGTAAGTAAAGAATAATGAAAAAAATTCTACTTTAGGAAAGTTATGTTGAAAATGAAAAGTTAAAAAGTTATTTTTAAAAGTCTAGTGAATTTCGTTTAAGCAAAAAGGTATAGTCAAATAAGTTAAGGTTTTTATAAAAATTTAAGGAAATACAAATAATTATATAATTAATAATTAAAGATATGCAAATATATATATATATATATATATATATATGTATATATAAAGGCCTAGTCGGCCGAATAAAAGGAAAAAAGAAAAGGAAAAGAAAAAAAAAGAATTGTGTTAGGAAACAAATTCTAATTAGGCTTTATCTATGATTACTTTAGGAGCCTATAAATACAAAAAAATAAAATCCCTAAACCCCTATTGTTGTTCGACCGATCCAGAAGAAAAAAAAAGAAGAAATTTTTTAGGGTTTAAGGTATTTTCTAATTCTTTGTTTAATTCTAGTTCTTATTTTAATTTTTGTAATCTAAGTATGATGGATTAGGTTTAATCATGAAAATAAATTAAGGTTTTAAATTTTCTAGATTTTATAGTTTAATGATGATTGTTTGATCATTGGTTCAAATGGTTTCATGATTTGATCATGCGTTCGGGTCTAGATCGCCCGAATTAGTTGTTTAATTCACGACAGAAAATTAGGTAGTTTTGTAACGGTCATAACTCAATCATAAATTATCAAATAAATAATTTACAACATACTGGAGATAACCTCAGAGAGTCTACTTTCCATCAAAGTTGGTCTCGTGAGTTTTTATGGTCGGGAAGTGGGTCAAAAGGTCGTTACAAAATCAGTGTGTAAAACTGTGACGAATTTCAGTTTTGGTTTTGATTTTTCTAAAAATACTTAGGCATCTAGTTAGAGGCTCAAAATCACGTGGAAGTTAGTTTATATATTGTGTATGACCCCTGAATTTTTTCTAAGTATGTAATGAAGTTTAAGTGGGTTATCTAACGTCATACTTTTAGGGGGTCAGATTCTGGACGAATTCTGGACACTTTGGATTAATAAATTTCTAAAGGGTATTTGTAAAAGGGTAATGGCTTTGGGAGAGCTATGAGAGGTTCATAGGACATATATGTAGCATGGTGAATTTTGGTTTGAATTGTGGAAGTGTTTAAGTGGTACGTTTAGGACGCGTAAGTGAGTATAAAATTCTGCTCAAAACCAGAAAATTTAAAGTGTACATTGAAGAGAAAATGGCATTGTAGGAGTTGAAAAAATGGGTTAAATCAAGTATAGAACTATGGCAAATAGCTTAGATATCCATCACAGTTGAGGTTACATCATATTGGGTAGAATACCTAATTGAAAAGGTACTATTGTGTGCTTATTTGATTAGATCATTCGTGAAGTTGTTTGTGAAGCTTTTTGTTGGAATCTTTTGGAAAGCTAAGCAAAGGTAAGTTTCATAGTCCATCTTTTTAATGTTTTTAAATTGGGATGGAAATGATGCTAAGTGTTTTGGAAATGTTTTGAATTGCTGTGATTATGTGTTTTGATTTAATGTGGACATTATGTGACTGCATATGGCTTGTTGTTGCATGATATTATTTTGTGTTGAGGATCATTAATAGTGAGACTGGTCATCTCACGGATTGTTAATTTGAGAATGATCAACTTAGTGAATTGGTATGGGTTCAAGCCTAAATATAAGCTTCAGCTGGTAGACTTTTAGGTGCGTAAGTGACGTATGTGGGATCGGAGGGGTATGCCTCTACTCAAAATATGTAGTGAAGTTGGATTGATAGGTGAATTGGTTTTGCAGTTAGCATAAGTTCATATGTTGCATAATTGTCCTATATAGTTTTTGATAATCAAAGTAATTGGTTTTAAAAGGATTAAATAATGTTAGTCTTTAAACCTATGACTCTTTACCAACCGTTGTATTGAACGTTATATCATCATATTTTAGGTGAGCTTAAAAGGTGCTAAGATATAGTCAAAGTGTCTAGAATGAGCACCGTGAGGAAGCTTGGAGTTATTTATGCTTTCTGTTTGAAATAAAACGTTGCATGAATTGTTTTGTATATATTTTTTTGCTATGTCATTTATTGACGAGACCTCATACATCATTAATAAAGCGAAAGCCTAACCTTAGGTTTTTGGGTATTAGAAATTACACTATTGTGTCTTTGCTTTACTTTATTTTCATTTTAAAGTATCTCTATATAAACACTATGTTTGTGATGATATCCATTTCTTTTTACGCCTCGCATTCCGCCCTTGCGGGTGTGACGATTGTTAATCAGAGCCTTTGTGGTTATAGGAGACTAGGTGTTGAGCCTAGACTAAAGCTAAAGGGTCACACATATAGTTCATTTTAGGCATAAAGTGTTTGTGTATTTATATATTCGTATGCTCCCGCTATCTAAAAATCTATTAAATATATTTCTATTTGAATTACTACGATATAATAATGAATAAATATACTTTTTCATTATGGAGATCTATAGTATAATACCCCTATTGTTAATGTTTTAGTCATGTCTTCCCTATCCCTAGAGATAATCACATGGGAGAATTAAGTTTACCTCTCTGGACCCGCGGAGTTGGGTGACTTTTGAGAGAGAAAAGTCAAACCCAAGCGAGGCCCAACATAAGTTTATTTTGTTTTCTACCTTGATGCGTTGCTATAACTGAGGATTGCTTTTATATTTTAGGTCACGAATGGTGACTTCCTGTTTCCGTTTGGTCGTCGATTGGTATTTATGGTTCATTATGGATGGATTATCATGTTGAGGCTATATTTGATTATTATTAAGTGCTTATGTGGTTAGATGTATGTATCATTGAGATGTGTGGTCTTGGAAGTAAGTACACGTGTGAAAAAAAGTGCAATATATTAATTATATGCCGCGAACATATTTAAAAAGGCAACACACACAGGACTTGATGACAATGATTGATTAATTATTGTGCTATGTATGTATATGTAAGATGTAAGTTCTGGATTAGTTGTATAGATGGTAGTGTAGATGTTGATGTGAGATCCTATTGAGGGATGGTTGTGTGGTAAGAGAATGTCCTCTTAACCGGATTGGGCCGATTATATAAGGTTAGTGTTGCTAGATGGTAAGGTTCCTTTCATGCTATCGTTTAGTGGATACATCGATACATGTTGGTAGTGTCGTCGCGATTCCTTAAGATTGCTCCGTAGCTCGTTGTTCGTTGAGATATCCAACGCTCGTGTTGGTATTCTAGGGTGTTATCATAAAACTGGTGTTCTATGTTCTCCGTTTGGCATTTTGATTATTTTCCTTTGTCTAAAGGTAACGATACTTTTTGGTTTGGTTCTAAGACCTGTTGTTAATGATGATCCCTTATGGTTTGTTTGGTTTTGTCAAGAGTTCTATCGTGTTCGTTTTCAAGTAAATTAATATTCTGGTATTTGAATCCTTAAGTATTTGGAGTCTATTTTTGCTACATAATATCTTTTGTTTGTCGAGTCATAAATTCCTTTTCCAAAGTAATTTTGTTGTAGTCCTTATATCATTATCGTTTAGTGTTAAAAACTTTCTTTTCAAAAATAATTTATATAAATTAAAATGCAACAACGATTTGTTTAACCAACTTTTGTATTTCTTTTATAAAATCATAAATTAAAAATAGTTATGAAAATTTTTATTAAATTAATTTTACACGTAAAATTATTCATTATAACTAATGTTATTCTATTGTTTTAAAATGATTGGTATATAGGTTATGAGGGAAAAGTTACCTTGGGTAAAAAGTCGGTTTAGGACAAAGGTACTTAATCTTTTAATTAAAGGGTCATGTTATCACTGTGGTAAATTATTCATTGTGTGTTTTCTAGCATCGTTTATACTTTGTTAGGTTCCGAGGTTCATTTCGTTTATGTCGATGTTTTTATGTTCGGTTGTTTCTTCTTTTGGGATTGTGTGATTTTTGGGTCCATACCAATTGGTGCATGTGAAGTTTGGTATTTCTTCATGGCGTGGTTCTAGAGTTGATGGTAGGTCATATCTTCAGAGTGGTGCGATTGATGGTAGCGAAGCGAATGGAATTATTCGCGATTCCAAGTTGGAATTAGAGAGTTCTCGTTTTACTTTTGATTGAGTACCTCTTAGTTATGGGAGCGTTGATTAGTCGTAATGAAGAGAATAGGTTGTTGAGTGCATAAGGCAGGGATGGCATGCCACAAGAAGGGTAAGTTAAAAAACAAGTAGTTGAGCTAAAAAGTGTTTAAGGTTCGTGAGGAGAAACGAACTAAAGAGGATGCGAGGTCTCGTAGGAGTACCAAAGCATATGAGTCAAAATTTAGTGATACTTTAGTAGTATGTGAGCTTCTCGAAGTGTTTCTCAGGATTTAGTGGGTTTTACCCCTCGTCGTAGAATATGATTTCGTATGGAATTAGTACAAGGAGCGACGCCGATTTGCGAAGGCTCGTGTCGTTTGACCTTTTTTTAGAAAGCAAGAGTGGGAATGATTGCAGGAGTTTGCAAGGTGAGGTTGGATCGAATGGTAACTTTGATGTGGAAGCGTCTGTATGCTTGGTAGGAAGTTAAGGATGGTTAGTTGAAATTTGCATAGATGATCTCGAAAAGAGTGAGATAGAAAAAATCGTATGAGATGTCACCAATGAGGGTGCACGAGATGACGTAGCTAAGACTATTTTTTAGGATGCGTAAATGGACGACATGAAGGTTTAACGTGCTAGCCGTTTTGGGTTAAACCAATGCACCAATGTTTACATGAGTTTAATGAGCCGGTGTGCAAGGCCGTATATATACAAACTAGATATACGTATATATACCGACCGATATTTAAACCCGACCCGAAGTCTAAGGATGAGTAACTAGTCGCACGAAAAGATATCGCGGATATCCACTGAAGGAATATAAGATGTACGTGAAGTTTTTCCAACAACGAGAAGCGTAGCATAAGGAAGCTAGCTAGATGGGGAAGAATCAAATGTGTAATAGCCGTTCTTGCATTTGCCAGAAGGATCAGACGTGAATTTCGTAGTATACTTATGACGCTCGAAGTAAGGATTTAGAAGCTGCTTGGAAAAAAGGAGAAGGAGATTGCTTTACGCACAACAACTGTAAGGTTCTTAAGAAGATGCATGACTAACTGTGGTATTTTTTGCCTTAAATACTAGAGGCATTAAGTGAACGAGACATGGATATTTATTTTATACGGATCAAGAATGTCCTCCGAAACACATGTTCTGTAAAACCTAAGAAATCCAATAAAGTAAAGAAGACCAAAATGCCCTATGAAAGAAAATTGCCTAAAAGCATAAATAATTCATTATAAAATGCTATAAATTAAATTAAAATGCAACAAGTAACAAATAGAAATTATGTAAAATAAAAAACAATGTTATACAAAAAAATGAAAAGAAAAATAAATACTTATGTATATAAATTATGTATGCCAATTTATTCCATTAATTAAAATGTATTATAATTAATAATTAAAGTAAAAAAGTAAAGATAAATGCAAAAATAAACCCATGATAAACTATAAAATCTATATTATACTTTTTTAAAACCTAAAAATCTACGGTCCATATATAGAGAAAAGGGTTCCTTATAAGTATCTTATCATTTTATTTATTGCAAAACCCTAAAAAACACATAGTCTGCACAAAGAAAAAATCAAGAGAGTAGGCATCCAAAAATTTTTCTTCCATGCTTTGAACGATTACATAAGGAGTAATTAAAGGTCGAATGGAAGTGGGAAAAATAAGTGAGAAAGATTGTGAGGCTTGGTTCGATTTCAGGTATTGTTTTTGTTCGGATTAATTTCAACCGAAATTCTATAAAATCGATAGAATCATCAATAATTATCAAAGCTAATTTTGATGGACTTTTTATTCATATTATAATTCAGTATAAACACAAGAAAAAATAGCCATAGCATGTTTTAATTTGATCATATGAATAAATAAACGTTCGAAACCCTAATTTTAGATTAATTGTGTAATCGGAAATAAAACAATTTTTAAAATTGATTTTATAATTTTCTAAGGTGGAATATATCATGTATATCTCAGATCAATTGTTGGTTAAATTTTTAGAGGACTCGAAATAATTATTTGGGATTTAAGGGTTTTGCCGATTTGCGAAATAAAGAGAAAAGGAACGAAGAATAGTTGATAAAGAGAATTAGGGTTAGGTTTTTTATATATTTTACAAGGTCCAATAACATGTTTAATGGAATGTAATAAAAATTGTGTATTTACTGGGGAAATTTTAAATTAGGGTTTTGTGCACTATTTTGTTACCCATTTAGTTTTTAAAGGTATAAGGGGTTGTTTGTAATTTCTGAAACTTTTGGGTCTGATTTAAGACATGTTATTATATTTGATATGATATGAAAAAAAAAAGTTTGGGTTAGAAAATGTCATTTTTGATATTATGTTATGTATAACCTTACAATTTATAGAACCCTGCTATTTATAGAAACATGCTAATAGGAAACTTACTAATATATAGAAACCTGCTATTTTTGGAAAGCCTATTTTTTTAGAAAGTCTATTCTTGGAGAGTGTAATTATGGAAACTTATTAAATCAGGAAAGTTATCATTTATGGAAATGTTTAATAAAGGAAAGTCTATTTTTTGGAAACTACTATAATTAGAAGCAGCTATTTTTGTAAAGTTCCCAATATAACAAAATACTAATCATGAAATATGTTAATCATGGAAAGCGTAACTAATCAAGGAATCATGCTAAGTATAAAAAAGATAGTTACTAAAAATAGAAAGTACTAAAAAATAGAAAGTTTACAAAAAAAATGAAAGTAACCTTAATCATTGAACAAGTAACTTATATAATCCGTTAACATGTAGATTCGCATTAAGCAGGAGTAGCTTCCATCTTCTTAACCATCTCTTTCCGTTACTGGCTGACATAAGGTACGGATATTTCCGTCCTTTTCAGTTAAGGAAACTAATTCTTTCTTTCCATGATCATCCCCAGAACTCTGATGCTTCCCCCATTTTATGTCTTTTTGCCAGAACCTTTACAATGTATGAATTCAAAGAACTTATGTTCGTATTGCCCGATGGCTATATAAACCCAATGACCCCATGATTTACATGACTTATCACCCCACCTAGTCATGGAGGTACCATGACCGTGACACATGAGGCACCTGTGTCACGACTCTTTCGCGTTGAGAGTGATTTCACGCGGCGTCCCTTTTCATGTTACCAGATTATATTTCATGTTTGGCCATTATTATTCAGGGGCGTATGGGTGCATCCTAGTTTACATGTTTACACGTTCATGGTGATTGGTTGGTGTGTGCTCTACATCCCATCACATTGGAGCTGATCCCTCCACCCATATTATTATAAGAGGTCACCCCTCTATTACATGTTGAGGCAGCCCCTCTATTATATGCATGTATTCACGACATTATTATTATGACATGTATGATTATATGAGCTCGTGGGCATTCCTTATTATTTATGTTTATACTATCCATGATATTTCATGACATCTTTACTTCGTATTACCATGCTTTACATGTCTATTTCCTATTCTTTATGACGCATTCTCCAGGTTTCCTCATGACACTTTTGATCTTTCCGCTACTTTGTATTTACTATCCAGGATTCATATTTATTATTTACATTGTTATTATATCCGTTCACTGAGCGTTATGCTCAGCCGTATTTCTTTCTCTTTCTTATACGGCAGGTATCTAGAGGGAGATTGGGCATGGGAGTGAGTGCTTAGGAAGAAACCCATTTAGTTCCTTTTTTTTTCATTTGCACTTTAAAGATTTATGCTATCTTGGACACATGTTTCGTCCTTTAGACTTCTTTTACGTTATTCATGTTGATCTCATAATTGGGAGCCGATGTTTGATTCCGGCTTTCCAACTTGTCCTATGATTTTCATTTATGACTTTATGCCTTTATTATGCTTTGATATGACACCATGATTATGACGTTTCGGCCTCCTTTTCGGAGTGGGTCGTTACAATTATGGTATCAGAGCTAAAGGTTTCGACCTGTAGGCTCTAAAACTTGACCTGTGAGGATTGGGTAGACATTAGGTTCCTTCAGAATCGACGTTTATCTTCTGTCGCGTTTTGACCTTTTAACCGTTTAATCATTAAACCCTTTTTGCAAATGTCAGATGGTGAACACTCGTACCGATGCTGAACTCGCTGCGGCCGTTCAGGCAGCCGTGGATGCCATGATCCCACATATTCGCGAGCAGGTTCGCGAAGAGTACCGCAATGGTGCTGGAGGTTCGGGTGGTAATCCTCCACCAGTCACTATTCATACTTGGCTTGAGCGCTTCAATAAGCAGAAACCCCGTTCGTTCGAGAAGGCAGTAGCCCCTGTTGATGCTGAGAATTGGATCTCCCATATGGAGAAGATCTTCGACGTGATGGATTGTAATGATGCTTTTAAGACCAGATTGGCTGTGTATAAGTTCGAGGGTGACGCGTTGGCTTGGTGGAAGGCCTATAAGCAGGCCAAAGGAGGAGATGCGTGGGTCCTTACTTTGACTTGGGCAGCTTTCAAAGAGCTGTTCTTTCTTCAGTTTTTCCCTCGAGCCGAGCAAGAGCGCTTGAAGAGAGAGTACCATTCCATCCGCCAAAGGGCGAATGAGAATAGTACCGAGTACATGCAGCGTTTCCTTCGATTAGCTGGTTTTCTTGGGCAGGCTGCTGGCACTGCAGAAGAGCAGGCGAAGAACTATCGTTGGGGTCTTCACAAGTCGATCCTCGACCATGTCATGTGTCTACCGTTTACGGATGTTGCCCAGGTTGCGGATGCTGCTCGCAACTTAGAGATCCTTCGTGACAGGGAGGATTATGATAGGTCTGAGCAGTCGAACAAGAGGCATAAGAGTGAGGACCAGTATCAGCCGGCCACTCAGCAGAGTAGTTATCGGAGTCACGGTCAGAATAATGACCGCCATGGATCCAACAGGCAGGGCGGTGGTGGTAACAACAACAACAACAACAACAACAACAATAACAACTACTCTAGCGGCAATAACAGGAGTTCCGGTGCTGGACACGACCAAAGGAACAGAGGTCAGCAATTCCACCGATCTACCAGTTCTGATTCCCAGCAGTCTAGGGTACCCTCTGAGGGTTATACTCACCCTGTTTGTGCCACGTGTGGACGTAGACACTCAGGAGAGTGTCGTCGTGCTTCTGGTACTTGCTTCAAATGCGGCCAGGCTGGTCATCTTCAGCGGGATTGCAAGAAGAACACTGGGGCAGGTACGTCTGGTCATGCCAACAAGAAGCCAGATGCATCCGGCCGTGTCTTTGCACTTACACAGGATCAGGCCGCCAATACTTCAGGTACAATCACTGGTACATTATTTATCTTCGGTCGTGCAGTGTTTGTTTTATTTGATACGGGTGCGACACATTCCGTGATATCTACCACGTTTGCCTCATGTTTTACTATGACACCCGTATTACTTGATCATGTATTATGTATATCCACGCTCTAGAAGGACTCCGCTCGTATTACCCATGTGTATGGAGATCTTCCTCTACAGTTTGATGACAAGATTCGTTCAGTTAATGCACTTCCCTTAGACATGTGCGAGTTTGACATGATTCTGGGTATAGACTGGTTAGCAGTACACCGTGCTTCGGTTGACTGCCATTCGCGTCGTGTTATATTCGGTGACATTCATGCTCCTGAGTTCATTTATCAGGGTTCCTTACCGGGGAAATCTATGAGTTGTAAAACCCATAAATTTTGTTTTCTATTTCGAGGACGAAATTTTTTTTAGAGGGGAAGAGTTGTAAAACCCGCATTTTTGAAATTTGAGTTTTTCATTTCAAAATATTAATTTATGAAATATAAACCTATGGTATATGAGAAGAATTGAAAATAAAACCTAAGTTAAGGATTTTTGGAAAGTAGTGGTATTTTTGGTATAAAGTATATAAAATTAAAAAAGATTTTTTTTTTGGAGATAAGCATTAGAAATTGGAAGTAATTATTGTGTATATCTAAAAAGGGTAAATTTGACTTAGTTGTGATAATTAAGGAATAGAGTGTAAATACTTTTGGAAACAAGTGTGTAATTGTCTGCACAATTAATTGGTGATTATCCCCTCACCACTATAAATACTACACGTCCCCAACTCTCTCTCTCATCCAGTTTCACTCAAATTTCCTCTTGTCAAATTATCCTCCATTGTTGTTTTGAAGATTTTAAGATTAGAAGTTTTAAATCATTCGGGTGATCCTAGTAATAAAGTTCTTCTTCTATTTGGTGTATTGATCCGTGTTCATCTTGGTGTCATTCTTCTTCATCTAGTAAGGTTAGCATATTAAATTTTTATGTTTTTGATCATAATTAATAAGAACAAGAACATTAGAAACATGAAATTGATTGGGTTTTTCTTAAATAAAAACTAGGCAGAATTTTGGGTTGTGTTCAACAGATCATAACTCAATGATAAAAATAGATTTTATTATGTTTCTGGAGTCTAAAGGGTATCAAAACGAATATACTTTCTGAAAAATCCGGCCTCAAGTCAATTGGAGGTAGGGAAGGTCAGTTTTTCGAATTTACAAGAAAAAGTGTCAGTTCTGAGGAAATTTCAACTCCGAAATTTTACTTCTTAGGGTTTTGAAATTTTAATAAAAATCACCTAAGGATTTTGAGGCTATTTATAGAAACCTGCTATTTATAGAAACATGCTATTTATGGAAACTTACTATATATAGAAACCTGCTATTTTTGGAAAGTCTATTTTTAGAAAGTCTATTTTTGGAAAGTTTAATTATGGAAACTTATTAAATCAGGAAAGTTATCATTTATGGAAAGTTAATTAAGGAAAGTCTATTTTTGGAAACTTACTATAATTAGAAGCTGCTATTTTTGGAAAGTACCCAATATAACAAGAATACTAATCATGAAACATACTAATCATGGAATATGTTAATCATGGAACGTACTAATCAAGGAATCATGCTAATTATAGAAAGTTACTAAAAATAGAAAGTTACTAAAAATAGAAAGTTACAAAAAATGGAAAGTAACCTTAATCATGAACAAGTAACTTATATATGTCCTTTAACATGTAGATCGCATTAAGCAGGAGTAGCTTCCATCTTCTTATCCATCTCTTTCCGTTACTGCTGGACATAAGGTACGGATATTCCGTCCTTTCAGTAAGGACATTCTTTCTTTTCATGATTCATCCCCAGAACTGCTATGCTTCCCCATTTTTATGTCTTTTGCCATGATCCCTTACATGTTGATTTCATGACTTATTCTATTGCCCGAGCTATATATACGCATGACCATGATTTACATGACTTACCACCTAGTCATGGAGGTACCATGACCGTGACACATGAGGCACCTGTGTCACGACTCTTTCGCGTTGAGAGTGATTTCACGCGGCGTCCCTTTTCATGTTACCAGATTATATTTCATGTTTGGCCATTATTATTCAGGGGCGTATGGGTGCATCCTAGTTTACATGTTTACACGTTCATGGTGATTGGTTGGTGTGTGCTCTACATCCCATCACATTGGAGCTGATCCCTCCACCCATATTATTATAAGAGGTCACCCCTCTATTATATGTTGAGGCAGCCCCTCTATTATATGCATGTATTCACGACATTATTATTATGACATGTATGATTATATGAGCTCGTGGGCATTCCTTATTATTTATGTTTATACTATCCATGATATCTCATGACATCTTTGACTTCACGTTACCATGTTTTACATGTTTATTTCCTATTCCTTCATGACGTATTCTCCAGGTTTCCTCATGACACTCATGATCTTTCCGCTGCTTTATACTTATTATCCAGGATTCATACTTATTACTTACATTGTTATTATATCCGTTCACTGAGCGTTATGCTCAGCCGTATTTCTTTCTCTTTCTTATACGGCAGGTATCTAGAGGGAGATTGGGCATGAGAGAGTGTGTGCTTAGGAAGTGACCTATTTAGCTTCCTTTCTTTATATCGCAGACATTTTGATGTGCTATACTATCTTGGACACATGTTTCGTCCTTTAGACTTCTTTTACGTTATTCATGTTGATCTCATAATTGGGAGCCGATGTTTGATTCCGGCTTTCCACCTTGTCCTATGTTATCATTTATGACTTTATGCCTTTATTATGCTTTGATATGACACCATGATTATGACGTTTCGGCCTCCTTTCCGGAGTGGGTCGTTACAATTATGGTATCAGAGCTAAAGGTTTCGACCTGTAGGCTCTAAAACTTGACCTGTGAGGATTGGGTAGACATTAGGTTCCTTCAGAATCGACGTTTATCTTCTGTCGCGTTTTGACCTTTTAACCGTTTAATCATTAAACCCTTTTTGCAAATGTCAGATGGTGAACACTCGTACCGATGCTGAACTCGCTGCGGCCGTTCAGGCAGCCGTGGATGCCATGCTCCCACAGATTCGCGAGCAGGTTCGCGAAGAGTACCGCACTGGTGCTGTAGCTTCGGGTAGTAATCCTCCACCAGTCACTATTCATACTTGGCTTGAGCGCTTCAATAAGCAGAAACCCCGTTCGTTCGAGAAGGCAGTAGCCCCTGTTGATGCTGAGAATTGGATCTCCCATATGGAGAAGATCTTCGACGTGATGGATTGTAATGATGCTTTTAAGACCAGATTGGCTGTGTATAAGTTCGAGGGTGACGCGTTGGCTTGGTGGAAGGCCTATAAGCAGGCCAAAGGAGGAGATGCGTGGGTCCTTACTTTGACTTGGGCAGCTTTCAAAGAGCTGTTCTTTCTTCAGTTTTTCCCTCGAGCCGAGCAAGAGCGCTTGAAGAGAGAGTACCATTCCATCCGCCAAAGGGCGAGTGAAAATAGTACTGAGTACATGCAGCGTTTCCTCCGCCTAGCTGGTTTTCTTGGACAGGCTGCTGGTACTGCAGAAGAGCAGGCAAAGAATTTTCGTTGGGGTCTTCATAAGTCAATCCTCGACCATGTTATGTGTATACAGTTTACTGATGTTGCTCAGGTTGCGGATGCTGCACGCAACTTAGAGATCCTTCGGGACAGGGATGACTATGATAGGTCCGAACGTTCAGACAAGAGGTAAACTTTCTGTAATCAAGTTTTGCGACCATATTCTATGTTTTACCTCTTTATCCTTATAATATGTACCATTCAACTATTCTCCAGGCATAAGAGTGGAGACCGTTTATCAGTCGGGACACTCAGCAGAAATAATTATCGGTGTCACGAATTCAGAAAAATATTGACCGTCTGGATTGACCAGGCAGGACGGTAGTAGGTAACTACCGTGAACAACAATAACAACAACTACTCTCGTTGATAACAACAGGTCAAATCTTAATTGTTATCGTTCTTTATTTTATATAGACCCCATGAATCTACATCACGTCATGGCTAACAGGAATTTGGTGCTGTGCCGCGGCCAAAGGAACAGAGGTCAGACAATCCCTACCTATCTTACAACTAGGTAAATATGTGAACAATGACAAGTTTATTCTTCTACATGTATCAATGTTCAATGTCTCCGATCTATCATTGACTCAGGTTCCAGCAGTCAGAGGTACCCTCTGGGGTGTTACTCACTTGTTATGACTCACCTTGTGGACGTAAGACACCAGGAGAGTGTCGTCGTGTGCTGGTACTTGCTTCAAATGTCGGCCAGGTTGGTCATCTTGTAGTCGGGACTTCTGAAGAAGAACTTTGGTGATATATACTGAAGTTCGTTCTGGTCATGCACTGACAAGAAGCCAGACGCATCAGGCCGTGTCTTTGCACTATTTTTCTTCTGGATCAGGCAGCCCAATAACTTCAGGTACCATCACTGGTGCATTATTTATATTCGGACGGTTGCTGGTGTTTGTTTTATTGATTACTATGTATGTGCCCGTTTGAACGTTCGGGTTTATCGCAACTGTATTGCTAGTGGCGATCTTGGGTCTATCCCCAGAAGTTCAACGCACGACTCTCGGCAGCGCGTATTCTGTTCGATAACACCAACCACGTTTACCAGGTCCTGCGTTCGTTAGTAGATCCGGCTATACAGGCGCTATATTTGTCGCATTGCCTTTTTGTGAGGGTACGTGCATTAGTCTCACCGAATACTTTGTCCATTCTTGCTTACGTGTGAATTCTTCTTTTTGATTTGTATGATAACAGCAAGTCGTACCGATAATGTTTCTAACTCCACTTACCCTACGTCTTCTGGGGTCAGTTTTAATCTAGTCTTTTATTCTACCTATCCTTATCTTTCCCTTGAGGTAACAAGCGGTTCGTTCTTCGTTTACCAAAATGTTATCAGTTCGGGTGGTCACATTTCGTGATATTACCAAGTTTCCTTCATGTTTTTACTATGACACCTTATATTACTTGATCATGTATTATGTTTATCTTACACCCATGATAGAATCCGCACGTAATTACCCCATGAGATATAGAGATCTTACCTCTTTTTTACACAGTTTGATGGTCCAAGATTCGTTCAGTAATGCACTTCCTTTGGATATGTGGAATTTAAAACTAATTCTGGGTCTATAGACTGGTTAGCAGCACACCGTGCGTTACGATTGAATGAACATTCCCGTGCATTATATTCGGAGATATTCAATGGCTCCTGGTATTTTATTTATCATGGTTCCTTACCGGGAATTCTATTAAGATCATTTCCGCTTTAAAAGCACGTACCTTACTATAGCATGGCTTGGATGGTTTTCTGGCTACAATTCATGACACGCTTCTGACGTTTCTTCTATTCATGAATCAGCCGATTTTGTTTCTGGAAATTTCAGGACGTATCCCGGAAGAACTTCCAGGTAGTTTCCTCCTAATTCGCGAGGTTGAGTTTAACCATTGAAGACTTATTCCGGAGCTGAAGCCTATTCTCATAAAGCTCCTTATAGCCTTGCAGCCGATTGAGTTAAAAGAGTTGTGAAAGGATCAGTTACAGGAGTTGTTGGAGCGAGGTTTTATTCGCCCGAGTGTATCGCCATGGGGTGCACCGGTTCTGTTTGTCAAGAAGAAGGACGGTAGCATGAGATTATGTATCGACTACCGTGAATTGAACAAGATCACCATTCATAATCGTTATCCCCTTCCACGTATCGATGATTTATTTGATCAGCTTCAGGGCGCTAAACATTTTTCCAAGATTGATTTACGATCTGGTTACCATCAGTTGCGAGTGAAAGAGCAGGACATTTCCAAGATGCAATTTTCGCACACGTTATGGTCATATGATTATTGGTTATGCTTTTGGTCTCACAGATGCTCCAGCTTGTATTTATGGACTTATGAACGAGTTTTGTCATGAATTCTTGGAAAAGTGGTCATCGTGTTTCATTGATGATATTTGGTTCTTCTCTAGTCTAAAGAAGAACTCGAGGAGCATCTTCGCACTGTTCTACAGATTTTACGACAGGAGAAATTATATGCCAAGTTTTCCAAGTGCGAATTTTGGTTAAGTAAGGTGGCTTTTCTGGGTCACATTGTTTCAGCAGAAGGAATTACTATGGATCCGGCGAAGGTTGAGGCTGTATCACCAAATGGCCAAGATCGACCGTCTGTGACGAAAATCGAACGTACGAGTTTTCTTGGATTTAGCAAGTTATTACCGGCAATTCGTAGAGGGTTTTTTCTCTACGATTAGCCTTACCCTTTAACAAGCTTAGGCAAAAAGTAAGAAAGAAGTGTTTGAGAGTTGTATGGAATGAAAGACGGAGAGGAAACAGAGATTTGAAGAGCCTTAAGCACCGTTTGGTTTCCTCGCCTATTCTTACTCTTCCTCTGGTTCAGTGTGGATTTCAAGAATTACAGTGATGCTTTTAAGAAGGGTCTTGGGTGTTGTACTCATGCAGCATGGGAAAGTGATTTGCTATGCCTCACGACAAACCTAAAGCCCTATGAGGTTCTAAAACTATCCTTACTCTCGTTGATCGGAATTTAGCCGCCGTTGTTTCGCTCTCAAAATTGTGGAGACACTATCTTTATAGGCGAGTCGTGTGATATTTTTACCGTCATAAGGAGCCTTGATATATCTTCACGCTCAGCGGAGGCGGAATTTAAATATGGAGACAAAGCGTTTGGTTGGAGGTTATTGTAAGGATATGACACCAACATTCGTCAAGTACCATCCGGGTGTTGGTGGGTTTTAAAGCTATGTGGTGGCTGAAGCTTATTGAGTAGGAAGTCGGGGATGATAGCTGGTATCAAAGTAGTAGATGGCGCATTATCTCGTGACCTTGAGCATTTGGATATCGAATTATGTGTTCGTGGACAAAAGTTGGTTTTTTGGGCTAGTATGAGGGTTTGAAGCCTAACCTAATTTCAAGATCATGACACTCAGAAGGATGACAGATAAATCTGGGCAAAATTTATTCAGAATATTGATCGCAGACTGAGTTTCGCGTTGAATGGACGATGGCATTTTCTATGGCAGGGTACACTAAATTATGGTACCAGAGGATCCTACCACTTCGAGGTAGCCTTGTTGTCTGAGGCTCATTAGATTATCAATATTTGAGTTTTTTTTTTCGATTCAATCAGGTTCAGACGAAGATGTATACGATCTCAAGCAACACTTTTGGTGGGAGTGGTATGAAGCGCGATGTGGCTACGTTTGTGTTCAAACTGTTCTTACATGTCAGCAGGGTTGTGGGTTAAGATTGAACACCAACGTGCTAGAGGGGGCTATGGCAACCGTTAGAGATTCCTGTTGGAAGTGGGACGAAATAATATCCATGGATTTTGTTCCGGGTTACCACAGGGGCTCAGAGGAAGCACGATGCTATCATGGGTTGGTGTAGATGCGCTGGACTAAATCGGCAAATTTTGCTTCCTATCCGTAAGGGATTTCCCCGTTAGTAAATTAGCAGAAATGTTTACAACTATAGATATTGTTAGATGTACAAGGTACTCACTCAGCGATCGTGTCAGATAAGAGATCCACGTTTCACGTCTCGCTTTTTGGAAGGTTTAAGAAAGCTTCGGGAAGCAGGCTCAAGTTTAGCCGACAGATTTTCCATCCTGAGTACCGACGGGGACACGCTCGAGAGCGTAAGATATCAAACTTTAGAGGATATGTTACGTTCATGTGCTGTTAGATATGGGCAGAAATTGGATGACTATATGTATGTCTAGTGGAAGTTTGCCTACATTAACAGTTGGGCATGCGAGCATTAAATGCGGCCCTATTCGAGATGTTGTATGGTAGGAAATGTCGTGATCCTATATGGTGGAATCAGGTCGGGTGTACGTATTCTTGAGGGTCCGGAGATGATTGAGGTGACTAATGAAATGGTTCGTCCGTCGCCAGGGAAAAAGCTTTTTAAGAAGCTTCAGACTCGTTCTGAAGAGTACGCCGGCCAGACATCGCAGATCATTAGAGTTTCAGCCGGGTGATCATGTCTTCTTGAAGGTTTCTCCTACACGTAGAGTCAGGCGTTTTGGTATCAAGGGCAAGCTTAGTCCTCGTTTCATTGGACCGTTTGAGATTCTCGATCGCGTTGGTGAGGTTTCTTATCGTTTGGCGTTACCTCCTCAGCTATCTCATGTTCACAATGTGTTTTATGTATCATTACTCAGAGGTTACAAGTATCATCCTCTTCACGTTGTCTCTTATCCATTCGATTAGATCCGTGAGGATCTATCTTACACGGAAGAGCCTGAGTCTATTCTAGACCGTTAGGACAGAGTTATGAGGAACAATATGATCCCCTTTGTCAAAATCCTTTGGAGGAATCATCCCGAGCGGGAAGCTACTTGGGAGACCGAGGAGTCTATACGGACTTCTTATCCTCATTTTCTTCCATGATCTGGTATGTCTTTTCAGTCTACCATGTTTCTAATTCGAGGACGAATTATTCTTTTAGGGGGGAAGAGTTGTAAAACCTAAAAATCTCAATAAGAGTAAAATGACCAAAATGCCCTGGTATGTGTTTAATTACACATACCTTTTACCTTTAAAAACGAGCTAAAATAACCAAAAACGGACTCAAAATGCCAAATATATGCTTGTTTTGCTAATTGTGTTGTGCAGGAACGAATATCTCACAAAAAGAGTGAATAAACCAAGCAAAAAGCGACCCAAAACAGACACGGGATGGAAAAGTGTGTTGTGAGAAGTCTCGAAGCCAATCAAAGGTCAGTCCAACTCCGAGAAAAAATGCAACAAAAGAAAAAATATAACTGAGGGTCAAAAATGCCAAACCCCCTAAGTTATATTATTAAGGGGAAACAAAGGCAGGGGTCTGATATATGCCAATTTGGAAACTTCATTTTTATAAAAGAAGGGAAAGGAAAGGGAAAATGAGGGAGAAAAAAGAGATCTCTGAAGAAAGAAGAAAGTTGTGTGTGTGGGCTTTTCTTGTACACAAACCAAACATACCCTTATCATCTTCAACCTCTCTCTGGTTTTTCAACAAAAAATCTCATCCAACTTGTATAACCCCTTTTCCCAATCATCCACCCGCACCTATACCATAACCTGCCTGCACCTAGTTTTGCTCCATTACTTCTACCTGTTGCAACACTCCATCATGCACTTGACCAAAACCTTCCACTTAACCCACTGGCCACAATGCCAAGTTGGCAATTCCATGGGCTTTGAATCTCAGAGGGCAATGAGAGAGAATACAAGGAATTAAGGGCAAAGGATATTATTGTGAGTTTATACTCACAATACTAGCACAAGAGGATGGAAAGCTGTATACTCAGCAAACAAAACAGGGCAAGCTCAAAAAAAAGAAAAAGTCAATGAAAGGTAAACAGAAGCTTCAGCTTGTTTTACCTTTCTTTGTATAGAGGGCTAGTGAGTCATGTAAAATAAAAGTAGAAAAGGAGAGATAATTTTTTTAGTTTTATAAGGTGTTAATTTTTAGTTTTTAATTTAAAAAAAATCTTTTTCCTTTCTGGCAAATTTGTTAAATGTTCCAAGTTTATGAAATTGTTCTGTTAGTTTGTTTTGCAATTCGTGTTCTAAGGTTACATTACCTTTATGTTTGTTTTTTGCTACTCTAAGCTTCTTTATTTGAGGCTAAAAATATGTGTTAAAAAAAAAAACTCAGTTTTAAATTCTGGCAAACCAGTTTAATAAACCTGAATTAACCTTTGCATTTTGAATGTGGAAAGCATTTTGGAAGTTGAGTTTTGTCAATGAAAAACCCAATGGGACTCACACCCTAGCTTATTAATAGCTAGGGAGGCTTATAGTCCCTTTTGGGTTCCTCTTGTTTAGCGGAGGTTTCATGTTAAGTCTCTTATTTAATTCTTGCAACTTTTCTTTTAATGGTATACTGTAACTTTGCTTATTATTGTTTATTTCTGTCTTATTTTGCTATAGTAGGAAGTGTTATTTTGAGTTTTAGCTTAAAGTAGATATTATGCTTTTGTTTGCATATTAATTTTAAGTGTTTATATTGCATTGGGTAAGTGTTGGTGTAATGTGCCCAATATGTGTTTTTTAAAGTTTAAGTTGGAATCTGCATGAGAGTTAAAAAAAGGATAATAATTTGCTTTTTCATAAGTCCTTCTGGACTTATTTAGTGTTTCAAAATATCTTTTCTTTTTGAGTCTTAATTATGTCATTGAGTTAAAATCTCAATTGTTTTTAGCTTATTTCATCATAAAGAATCCAATTGCTTGTCTCATTTTTAAGCTCATAAAGTGCTTCTTATTTTTCAGTGTAAAAATCAAAAAATTAGTAGTTTACGTCATTTGTGCTTATTGTGGCTTATTCAAAATGGCTTATTTAAAAAAGTGAATAATGGGTTAAATAATAAGGGACTCATTAGTGTGTTTTTCCAAAAGCAACACTTTTTTCAGTTTGGCTTATTTTGGATTTTAGCTTATTTTCATTTTGGCTTATTTTAGGGAAAAAGAGGAGTTTTACTATATTTTGATGCAAATTGAGTTGTGTTAAGTTGTTTTTGGTTGTTTATGTGAAAGGGGCTTTTTGGGGATCAGATTATATAGCAATATATAAGCTTTCCAAAACATCTTTCCTTTTTATTTTGGTTTTTTAATTTGAGCTTTTTACAGCCTGTATTTACCTCTAAGTAAATGTCCAAACCTTAACTTTGTTCTGTCAATCAGCAGAGCTTTATTTAGCTTTTCGGGGCTTATTATTATTAATGTGTTGTTATTTTTATTTAAGGTGCCTTTCATTAATGTTGCTTTTAAAAACATTGTCCCAGACAACTTTCCGTGTTTTGAGTTTTGGCTAAAAACGATTTTTTAAAATAGCAGTTTTTGGAGCCTTCGTTTCTTACCACTTTTGCAATCAGCAGTTTTTGGCTTTTTTGGGGTTATTGAGTTGTTATTTTTATAAAGTGCCTTTATTAAAGTTGCTTAAAAACATGGCCCGGACACTTTCGTTGATGTTTTGAGTTTTGGGCTAATATCTATTAAAAAACGATTTTTTTAAAATCAGCAGTTTTTGGAGCTAGTTTCTGCTGGTTTAGACCTGTTTCTGTGGTAGTATTGTCGTTTTCTGTGATAGTAGGTATCGTTCCTTCTGGAGTTGTATCGTTTCTGCTGGTAGTGTTAATTTTTTTTTTTTTTTTTTTTCATCGGACCGTTTTAAGTTTTGTTCCATTTATTAGATTGTAATTTGGGGTTTCCTAATACCTAATTTTTGCTTTCCGTAGTTGTTAGGACTTATATATCAATCTAATCATTCTCACTCATCTAATCAAACTAAGATCAACTTTCAATTGCTAGCCTCGTTGGGACATACGACCCTGCGAGGGGGAATCATACTTCCGGAATCTTTTTATCATTGATTCTCTTATATATTTTATTTCTAGGTAGGTCTTGACTTTTTACCTTGGTCAAGGGTGAAGAGTTTGGATTTGCCTAGTATTTTATATATGCTATATCAAGAGGACCAATTTTTGGCGCCGTTGCCGGGGAGGCTAGTGCTACGATTGTTATCCTACGTTTGATTTAAGTTTGTCTTATTGTGAATATATCATCTTAAAAAACACAAAAATATTTTTCTTTTCTTTTTACTAGTACTTATCTATAAATATAATTAAAAAAAATCAAAAAAAATAAAAAAAAATTGTCCAATATATCAAGAATAAAATACTAAATTGGTTTAAAAAATACAAAATATAAGTAATCTCAATTGTTTGGATTATCCATAATTTCCGGTTGAATGAGTGACGTTCCCACTCGAACATAAGATTTTTAAGACTTACATTTGTATCACTTACGAGGTACGGCTAACCTCGATTCGATATTAACAAACTAGACGGTGGGTATAAGGAGGGGTTGTTCAAGGAAACTACGACCCGAAAGGAGATATAAAGCTTGCGCTGCTCATCTCATCTCCGCTCGCTTGTGCGTTTTTCGAAACTTGGAGATTACGTGAAGTATTTTGACTATTTGGTTTCAAGTTTTCTTGTTTTAGGTTTCTTGTCCGTTTATCATAAAAATTGAAAAAATCAAAAAAAAAAATTCAAAACTCCAAAAAATGAAAAAAAAACCATCTTCTTTTTTCTATTCGGTTGTTTTATTCTTTTTTTTAACCCTCTAATTGGTTTAATTCTAATGTCGTCAATGTGTGTCATGATTTTGTTTGGGGGTGTTTTTTTTTGTTTTGGTGGGATTTGGGTGTTTTTGGGAAGGTGGTGGGGGATTGGGGGGGGCCGGAGGGGAAGGAGGATCCCCGTGTGTGAGGGTCGGATTGTTGGGGAAGTCTGGTGGGGTAAATTTCGCTGCCCAATTGGACTTGGTTGCGAGGTGTGGGGTACATCCTCAATGATGACCTTCTGTTCGTTTTGCAATTCTGGAACATTCTTTTCATATTCTGCCTTCTTTTCAGAATGATCCTCAAAATTTTTCTGACCACCCTCCAAGCCCCAGGCACGAGACGGGTATGTACTTGTGAGTTATGTATGGAATAACTGATGCTCATTTTGGTTACGATTTGCAGTCACAGGTTCCGTTTGTTTATAATCAGGACGACCACGTTACAATCTAATGACTTTTAACTTTTCACAAAATTCTCCAACTGCGGGGGTCCTCACGAGACTTTTCAATGCCAACCGATAAATTCCGGTTTTGACCAAATTGAACCCCCGCAGTTTACTCGTCATTCATCACCTTACTCATGAATCGAAGCTGAGAAGGCTTTGGGCAGCCCGAGAAGACTTTGAAATCAATAGAAAGATTTCTCTAAAAAGTTTAATCGTAATTTCTTTTCAGAAACCCAAAGGTTTTTAATGCAAGCGTGGGATATTTTTTTTTAAAATTAAGCATGCTTCAATCCGAGGAGGCACAAGAATTGCTTAGGCAAATTCTTCAAGATTTGCATAGTATAATCGAGGAGTTGGCAGAATTTATTAGTGTCAGATCAAGTTGGATTTGCCTACCTCGTCTTATGATGATTGATGACGATGAGTATTCTTTTGCACAAACGATGACGAGGAAAGTTCTACCCCCTTGAAAGATAGCATTATGTCCGGACTTCCTTCGTGTGTTGCAATCACACCCGATTCACCAAAAACGGACTCCCTCATAATGGAGGATGAGCATCTTGACATTATTCTGGAAACGGAATCGGACAAATTAATAAAGTCTAGTGTCGAGGACCTTGTCCAAATCCCAAGTGAGTCCGAAGATTCTTCCGAAGGTGAGTGTGATTTGCCTCTGTATGATGATTCTTCAAAGAATCATGATCTTACTTTCTCTAACCCTCTTTTAGATATCGATGAAGATTTTACCTCGAGTGATGAGTCATTTTCCGAAGAGGACGTTCCAAATGAGAATTTTAAAATTTTCTCTAATCCTCTCTTTGATCTTGATGAAGAAATCACTTCCACTAAGGTTGATCAAATTGATGATGAGGTGTTAGAAAATACCAATTCAATTCCACCGGGAATTGAATATCCTTGTTTTAATGCCGAATCCGATCTTTTAGAATCTTTGCTTCATCGAGATACTTCGATTAATGATTCTCAAAAGATCGATTCTCTTCTTGATGAGTTCGCCGGTGAACTCACTCTTCTCCACTCAATTCCACCGGGAATTGATGATGTCAACCTTGATCCGGAGGGAGATATTTTGTTTTTGGAGAGTTTGCTTTACGATAACTCTTCTCCCCGCCCTCCGGAAGAATTTAATTTTGAAAATCCTACCGAGTCTTTCTCTCCATCTCCTATCCCGGTCGAGGATAGTGACTCTCTTATGGAGGAGATTGACATTTTTCTTGATGGTGATGGATCAATACCACCGGGTATTGAGAGTGATGATTACGACTCGGAAGATGACGATAATTCTACCTCCCGTCCCGAGTTCGAATCATTTCATGTTGATTATCCCGATTCGGGAGATTCAACCATTGATGTGGTGGAAGACATCCCCGTGGATGTGCCTAATATTTTTCCCACCCATCCCGCCCTTCTTATCGATTTCGACTTCATTCCTTCTCTTAATGATCTCGGATTCGATCTTGATGTTTCTTTTCCTTCCGGAGATAGTAACAAGATTTACGATCTGGGGATATGCATTAAAGTCGAATCCACGAGAATTCTTGCTACTCTTTCCCCCGTGATTAATACTTTACTTCCATTTTCATCCGAAAATGAAGACAAAGTTTTCAATCACGGTGTTCTTGCTTATAAGGAGAAATCTCCTCCTTCTTCATCACATCGGGGCTTGAAAGCTCTCCAGCTTTATTCTAAAATCCCGATGTTGATTCATGGAGACAACACTCCTGATTTGGGTGTTCGTCATCTCCATTTCTACCCCTCTTGATCATCTCAAGTATGGGGGGAATCGGGTCAAGCTAAGTGACCTTAAACAAGCGCTTCGTGAGTGGCAACCCATGCTTATCCATTCTATCTTCTTTCTTATTTCTAATAAGTGTGTTGTGATGAGGCTCGCCTCTTTCCATTATCCGTGTTTTGTGTTTTGTGATTTATTGTCCAGGATTTCTCGGATTATGATGACTCTCGTGCTCGCGGTTTTGTCCTTCGTTCATAAGAGCTTCAAATCCTCAGCTTCATTCTAGAAATCCGATATCCAAATCTTATCGACTAACGTTTATCTTTAAGCATACCTCATAAACGGCTTAGGATTTACGTAAAGACCCTTCGTAAAACATTGAGGACAATGTTTAATTCTAGTATGGGGGGGATCTTCGATTTGATTATGCCTGCAGTCGTTGTTTTCACGTAATCCCGTTTTTTCCACCAAAATTTCAAAAAAAATGAAAAAATTAAAAAATTTTCAAAAATAAAATAAGTGTTTTGTCACAATTTTGACTTTCCTGTTGGGTAGAATAAGAATAAATTTTGATAGCTTGTTCCTTAACTTTCTGGCTAAGCGTTCGCGAATATTCACGAAGAACGAAAAATGATAGAGTTAAGTATGATTTGGATGCTAAACAAAGATTATTTGGAAATCTTAAGAGCTCATGTATGTAATTTGTGGCTTTTTCTCCCATAAACTTCTAACCGGACTAATATACGTGCTATTTTTGAAGATTAAACTTAAATCAAAAAATTTATGTAGTTAAAAAAATTTTAGTCTTAGTTCAATCTTATACTTAAATTTCTCAAAAAGAAGTCTTCTTTATATCGTAAAAAAAATAAATAAATAAATAAAAATAAAAATAAAAAATGATGATATGTTGAAAAATGAAAAAAAATATAATAAATATAAACTGTGGGCTGATAAAAGTTTGCTGTATCTTGCCGGCTCACAACCGATGTTACAGCCTTCTAAAGAAAGCCCATAGTAAGAATAATAATCCGAGACTGATAAAAGTTTGCTGCATCTTGCCGGCTCACAACCGATGTTGCAGCCTTCTAAAAGGTCGAGGGTTACAATTGCATCAATGTTATGTTTAATATTAAGTGTGAATTAATAAATAGATCTCTTTTTGTTAAATTTAAATATGCTTTTGAACTTTGACTATTCTATTTTATAAGCTATGTGTATACGGGAAACCTAAGAGTTTTTGAAACCTAAGGTCCGTGAGTCCCGATACTAGTCTCTGTGGGGTGTCAAAAGCCTGGTCACTTAACCGCAAGGTTGGGATGTGCCGAGACGAAAGTCGCTACATGGGATGATCTCGCCTTCAAGCTCATTATTCTCGGGTGAAACGTGAAGCATAGAATTTTGCAAAATGTTGATCCATGGTTGAAATTCGAAATGGCACATACACCTAATATATAATAATTGTTGGGAGTGAAAAGTTTACAAGTTACACATGTGAGTAGTATTAGCATCTTTATTTATATTTGGCGGTGATTTAGTTTTAAGCTTGGTTTGGAATAAGTGAAAAGTCGGGAACGATGAATTTACCCTTTTTAGGACATTTTAGGATTGAAATGTTTCTTGTTTTATGATCCCAAAAAGTTAATAACGAAAGTCAAATAAGTTAGTTAGTTGCTTAAAAAGAAAAGTACAAAAAAATGAGAAAAAGGAAAAATACAAAAATATTAGTGGTAGTTAGTGTAAATATAAAAAATGGTAAAAACAGGGCTTTTCAAAGCTTTTGATTCTTTCATTCCCCTTGATGAACACTTAGCTACTTTTTGAGGTAATTAGTTGAGGGGGATTGAGATTCTTGGTTTTCTAAAGTGTTTACTTATGGCATTACGTGAGGACACAGCAATAGTTTAGTATGGGGGATTTTTGGTATGTGCTTAAATACACATACCTTTTACCAAATAAAACGAGCTTAAATGACTAAAAATGTACGGAAAATACAATGTATATGCTTGTTTTTGTGTTTGTGTATGTGCAGGTAACGGATATCAAGAAAAGCACAAAACAAAGGCAAAACCGGATGAAACCGAGCACGAGATTAGGAAGAGCACGAAATTTCGAGTCCGACAGTGCTTTCATTTTTTATTAGGCCGGCCCGACACCATTTATATGGGTCGGACCGACCTATATTATCTTAAGCCCAAGACTTATAGCAATGCAATATGAGCTTGAATAATCCCAGCCCAAGACCAATATAATATTCGGCCCGCTTTGTGAATAATCACCATTTGGACCAACTAATTCAAAGGCCCACTTAACTTGAATTATAGAATCAAGTTGCAAACAGCAAAGAAGCACAAGTTGAATGCAAATGAAATGAAGTCACGTGCTTCTTATTAATTCAACACACCTCACGTGAGGTTCCACTACCATGAAATGGACGAATAACAATCATACATGTGGCTGGGCATTTTATATGATTCGCAAATGAATGAGCAAATGTGAGATCAAACGGACATAAAATCTTGCGTACAAAGAAAGCACTCTTGTTGGACACGTGGAGAGTTTTGATCGGTTGGATCAACTTCTACAAAATACACAATCCGAGGGTACGAGGAAACAAGTATTTGATTGGCTAAATTATTAAAGAGGGATGGGACAAAAATTTACAAATCACCCCCTGGAAGGATATAAAACTTGACCGACTCCCCTCAAGTAAAAAGGAGGAGGACTTATTTTTTTTAGTTTTCATTTTAGATTTTAGCTTATTTTCAGTAATGTTTTAGCTTATTTGTTATTCTCAGCTTATTGTAATAGTTCCTTTACAGCTTATTTCAGTTTTTGTAGCAAGATTTGGTTTGGTTTAATGAAGTTTTTGGTTTATGTTAAAAGAGCTTATTCATTTTCTTTCTTACTTACAAGAGCTTATTTCTATTTCGAACTACTTCTATTCGCTGAGCTTATTTCAGAATCTGAATAAGCTTTCCATTAGCTTATCTCAGATTCGTTTGAGCTTATATGGTTTAGATCAAATTTTCGTTAGCCCATTACTTGTTTATGTTGAGATTTAAGTCGTTTAAGTGCTCTTTGTTATTTTGTTGGCTTATTGTTAATGTTTAGTTTAGCTTATAACCCCGACTTAATGTTTGATTAGTTTCGAATTTATATAGCTTGCTTGTTTCTCGATTAGAATTGCTTCTCGTTGTTTCATGTCTATTTGAGCATTTTGCTTAAGTGTCGTTGTTAAATTAGCTTATTTTTCTTTTAAGATTTACTTGCGAGCTTGTTTCTAGCTTAGTTGTATTTTCGTAGCTTATTAGTTAGGTCCGAGCTTATTTGATAAAATTGTGTTGTTTTTTAAAAAAAAAACCTTGTTTTAGCTTACTCGATCTTTCTATCTAGATTAATCCCGACCTTAGTGCTTATTCAAATAAGTCTTTCGTGTGGTTTGAGATTAACTTGGCTTATTTTGTTTTGCTTATCGTTCATTTCAGCTTATTAAGCTTGTTTTAAGCTTATTAGAAAGAAATTGTTAACTGGTATTCAATCTATCGTTAATACTTATCAACTTGGGCCTAGTTTGATTTCAATTGGGTTGCGATTGGTTTATTCAACACTTGGGCTTAAATTAATCTAGGATGCGTTTGGTTTGTAGAAGTTATTTGGGCCATGTTTGCTGTTGGGCCACAGTTATTTTAGTTTAGCCTTCATTTGATTTTTGGCCTTGCGATTGTTTGGGCTTAGTTTGTAGAACTATGATTTTGGTCATGCGTATAATACGATTTTTGGGCTGCGTTAGTTAGATTGTTAGGCAAAATTGTTAAATAGAATTTGCTAGTATTATTTGGTTATAATTGTTTTACTGTTAACAGTTTATTGTCTATTGTTTTTGTGTTGCTTTGGTACCGGTCAACTCAAAAGGCGTGGAGCTTAAGGGTCTAGTAAACTAGCTTAATATTTTAAGTTTAAAGCTTTTGGCTCCTAAACTTATTTATTTTGATAGTTTATTAGATCGGGTGGTTTGTTCGTTCTTTTGCGGTTCTTCGACTCGGTTTCACCTCTTTTTCCCTTTTTTCCCTTAATTATTAGTTTTAGTAGTTCTAGCTTAAATATGCTTTATATTGTTATGCTTATTATTATTATTTTTAGTTGCCATGATTAGCGAGTATTTCCATTTTATTAGTTGTAATTTTATTTTAACATGTCTATTATTATTGTCCATTTAGTTGCCATGCTTAGTTAGTATGTTTATTTGTTGCTTTATTCGTTTATGCTTATTGTTATGCTTAGTTTAGTTGTTACTATTGTCATATTTATCGTAGACTTTGTGGTATACTTATTTATTATTTTCTCGTTGATTGTTGTATAGTTTATTGTTATTTAATTTATTATCATTTTTGTTTATTGTTATTTAGCGAGCATGCTCGTTTTAGTATTATTTTAGCTTTATTATAGTTTTTATATTATATTTTTAGTTTAAAACCAAAACCAAAATATTTTCCATTCAAGCATTAAACGAAGCATTCTCGTGAAATTCAATTCATCTCTCGCCGTGGAAACGACACTCGAAAGATAGACTATTATTTTTTCTAAAGTAATTTTCTTATCTAATGGGATATACTATATACTTATGCGCTTATCATAGGTGAGGACACCCATCATGCTCATTTCGTATATTTGAGTCATCAGTTTAGCAAAGTGTTTGCACAATTTAGTGTTGGTGAACCCAAAGATAATGTCATCAACATAGATTTGCACCAAAATCACATCAGTTTAAGTTTTGTAGACAAACAGGGTGTTGTCTATCTTACCTCTTTCAAACTTGTGTTCAGTGAGATAGGTTGAGAGAGTTTTATACCATGCTCTTGGAGCTTGTTTAAGTCCAAAAAGGGCTTTTTCCAATTTGCACACATGGTTGGTAACTCATTGCTCTCAAAACCTAGAGGTTGTTTGACATAAACTTTCTCTTTTAGTTTATCATTGAGGAATGAACTTTTGACATCCATTTGATAAACTATGAAGTTCATGTAAGTGGCAAAGGCAAGAAAGATCCTAATTGCTTGAAGTCTTGCAACGGGAGCAAAAGTTTCATCATAGTATATGCCTTCTTGCTGATTATAGCCTTGAGCTACAAGTCTTGCCTTATTTTTAATGACAATTCTAGTTTCATCTCTTTTGTTCCTGAATACCCATTTTGAGCTAATTATGGTTTTACCATAAGGTGCAGGAACTAATGTCCAGACTTTGTTTTTAGCAAATTGGTTTAGTTCATCTTGCATGGCGTCAACCCATCCAGGATGTTGTAGTGCTTCAGAGACCTTTTTAGGTTCTTCTTCAGAGAGAAAGTCTACAAAGAGACATTCATGAGCTGAAGCAGCACTAAGTTCTTTGGCCATAGATCTTGTGAGCATTTCATCTCCTGGATTACCAATGATATTGACCAGCTCAATATGTTTGTCTGGAGACCATCTGTCTTGAGGAGATGGAGTGATCATGGATGGGATGGATAAGGAGGAATTGGGGATTGGAATTGTATTCTATACTAAAGTATCCTCTACACTTGAGATCTGAATGTCTTTAGTGTTTGGGAGATTATCAATGATTTGTTCATCATTGGTGTGATTGGAGTGTTCAGACTGATCATCATTTAAGATTTCATCTATTTGAGCAGATTGATCATTTTGATCGTTGTGATCATTTTGATCGGTTTGACCATTTTGGTCGGATGAAACTTTAGTTTCAAGAACCACTGGTTCAGGACATTCATAGGGTTCTATAAAGATCACATTATTGTTGTTTGTTTGATACCTTTGAGAAGGCTCATAAGGATGAAGATATTCATCAGGTGGATATCTTTCTGTTTCAGCAATGTTAATGTCGTCAACTGAAGGTTTTGAGAATTTGATAGCATCAGGGATTTCATCAAATATGATGTGATAAGTTTCTTCAATTTGTTGTCTTCTTGTGTTGAAGACTCTGAAGGCCTTAGAAACGAGTGAGTATCCAAGAAGATAACCATCATCAGCTTTTTCATCAAACTTTCCTAAGTGATTTTTATGATTATGGATGTAAACTAGACATCCAAAGACATGAAGAAAGTTGATATTTAGGATTCTCTTACGAAAAATTTCATAAGGAGTTTTGAGATGTCTTTTCACAATGGTAGATCTGTTTTGAGTGTAGCATGCAGTGGCTACAGCTTTGGTCCAGTATTGCTTTGAGAAGACAGATCCTGAGAGCATTGTTCTTACAGCTTCTATGAGGGTTCTATTTTTTCTTTCTGCAACACCATTTTGTTCAGGTGTGTAGGGAGAGTAAAAGTTTTGAGAAATTCCTTTTTCATCATAGGAGTTGACAAGGATGCTATTCCTGAATTCAGTAGCATTGTCAGTTCTGAGTTGTATGACTTTGATGTCATTTTGATTTTCAACTCTTTTGATGAAGGACATGATAGTTTATTACCTATTTTGACTGATGGACATGATAGTTTAAGGTGCTTGATTTATCTTCTTCAAGTAGGTTTCCAAAGTGTACAATTGAGTACTCTTCAACAATTGATTAGGGTTGTTCTTTTAATCGGTTAATGGACTAGGAGTTACAGGTCCTCATAAGAAATCATTGTGTAGATGATGAAAGTACATTTCGTAATTGAAGATGCCTTTTTTGATTTAAACGCTTAGACCTTTGATGCTTTCCTTTTTCTACATGTATGAACATTGATTTGTCCTTTGTGTTGATTATGGAGATAGACCTATATCAAAGTTTGTAGTTTTGTAGTTTGTGATTGTTTGAAGTTAGATGAGAAGGTCTCTTATGAACAAAAGGCCAGTTTGAGATTGTCAGAAGCTTTGGCAAAGAAACAAGATTCTTGAGCAGAAGATATCATGTCAAGAACATATACATCTCTTACTCTTGGAGAAATCATTACAACTTCTTTGTTGGAGTTGAAGATTGTTCCTCTTTTCTCATCAAACTAAAAAATATATTTAGCATCACAGAGTTGACTTATGCTAATTAAATTTTACTTAAGACATTTACAAATGCTACCTTTATGAAAACTATACCATTACAATTGATATAGTCATAACCTTCAGTTGTGCATGTAGAGTCATCTCCAAATACCACTTTAGGTCCTGTTTGTTTCACATATTTATGCAAGTAACTCTTGACACCAGTCATATGCCTTGAGCATCCACTGTCCAGGTACCAAATAGGCTTCCTGATGTCACACTACACAAATACGTTTAGAATGGTTAGTTCTGCTTAGAAACCCACCTTTTAGTGGGAGTCTTGAATCTATTAGCATTTGATGATTCAGCCCTAGTTATTTTATAGCTTCAGCCTTTTTGGCTTGAAGTGCTTCACCTCTTCTGAACCATTCAATATCATAATGATCAGTTGTGATATGAGTTGAGCTACCACACGCTTCACATCTTTTGAAGGCATGTTGAGGATTTCTTAGATTGATCTCTCTTTCTAGAGAGATAATCATATTATGACCATTTGTGTCATGATCATAACTTCCACATAATCCACATATGAGATAGTATAAACACTCATTAGATAAATGATATATACATCCACAGTGTATGTAAGGTTGAAACAAGTGTTTTGATAGTCTTGGGATTTTAGATCTTGATAAAGATCTATCCAGACTTTTGAGATGCTGAGACATGTTCATGGTGGAAATGTATTTAGCATGATTACATGTTATGTGATCAGTTCTCTCACACTTTTTACAAAACAAAACTTTATAACAATTTTCAGAGAGATGATTGTTTAAGCCACACAGATCACAACTCTTTTTGAATTGTGTTTTGTATTTGTTTTAAAGTGTATTTTGGGAAACCTGTTGTGGTTGATTTTTTCTAGAGTACGATGATTGATTCTTGCTAATTTGTAATTTTAGATCGTTTAGTTCTTTCATTACAATAGCCAAAGGAGGATCATCTTCAATTTTCACACTCTTTAGTTTACCAACAAGAGCTGAGTTAACTTTTGAAGCTGGAGAGCTTTTGTTACCCTTAGTAGGAGTTGAGGATAGTTCATTTATTATGACACCTTTTAAAGTTTCAGCTTTGAAAGTGGATTTTGACTTCAAAATTGATTTCATAGTCTTTGGCCCAGAAACAGGTTCAGCGCCATCCAGCTTCTTCAGTGGAGGAAGAGGGGTGTTATAGACTAAAGATTCATTCGCTGAATCATAATCAATCACTGAAGAGTCAGTGATAGAAACTGAAGGATCAGTTGTGTTTCTTTGTGACTCAGCTGGGAGTATCCTACCGGTATCATGATTTGGAAAAATAAAACCTTCAGCTTCAGATAACCAGGGTCTTTCAACACCAAATATGGACACTTTTATGTCATCCCCTAAAGATTTTACAAAGACTAGGTATTTTTGCCCAGAACTGGAGGGATCTTCAGTGAGTTGATCAACTCCCAGAATTCTCTTTTTTGAGAAGGGATTTGTTCACTGATACACTGATTTACTTTATTAGAACTGTTAAGCCATGTTTTAGTGATTACTTTTAGCTCTTTCAGTTTTGTTCTTAATTTTTTATTCTTTTTGAGAATCTGAGTGTTTACATACTGCATGGTAAGAAAATCAAGTTTTGCTTGTTTTAATACTAAAAGTTGTTCTTTGCATGTATCCAGTTCGTGAACAAGATCTCTATGTTTTGACAAAAGATTATTTCTTTGTTCTTCAACATAATTTAGATCAATACACAAATAATCTAGATAGGTTTTTCTATCCTCATTATCTTCTATCAAGAAGAGTGTGTACCTTTCTCATGAAGATCTTCTCCCATTCACCATTTCTGGCACCTTCTTTGCTGATAGCATCATTTTCTTCAGCTAGTGCCACGGGTACTTTAACCTCCACCATCTCATTGTTATCTGATGATACTTCTTCATCCCATTCATAGGCTTCAGCGATAAGACCTTTGTTCTTAACCTTTAAGGTTTTGGAAGCTAAATCACTTGAACTCAGGAGAGCCAGTTTAGCCTTGACTTTGTTGTATTTAGCTTCAAAGTACTTGGTAAGCCTTAGTTCTGGTTTATGCTGAGAGGAGCTGAGAGGTTTTGGCTGAAAGGGTGACTGAAACAAGAGTTTTCTCTTTTTCAGTCTCATAAATACTGTCTATCAGGTTTTGTTCATATTTGAGTTTACCAAATAAAGAAGCAAGCTCATAATCTTTCACATGATTTGTGTTTCTGAGATTTTGGCAGAAACTTAGCCATTTCTTTGGTAACCCATTTATAATAAACCAGTATTTATCTCAAGCTTTGAAAGTTTGATGCCATCATTTAATAGTTCATTCATTAAAGCTTTGTATTTGGTGAAAGTTTGTGTTAGAGTTTTACCTTCCTTGAATTTGAAGGTGTGGTAACACAGTTTCAGGTCTATGACCCTATTTTCTTTCACATTAGAGGGCCCCTCATGATATAGTATCAGGTCATCCCAGGTGGATTTAGCTGTTAAGCAATTTATGACAGAATTTATTTGGTCATCTGGAAGTACAGACATGATGAGACTTTTGAGTCGCTGATCTAAGTTAGCAGCCTTTCTCTCATCAGGTGTCCATTGTATTTCTGGCTTCCTTTGACCAGCTATCATAGGGATATAAGGACCATTTTTAATGATATTTTCAAACTAAGGTTCAATACCAATGATGTGGCACATGAACCTCTTTTTCTAATTTGTGAATTTTTTCACCTCTAGTAAAGGAGCAGCATTTAACTGGACACCCTTATATTCAAGAGTCTGTGGTACTTCTGCTGCCATTCTTAATGGATCTTGATTTTAAAAATCTTTTGAGCAGTTTATATAAAACTTTTAAAAAGGTTTTACAAACCAACTGCTTTGATACCACTTGTTGGTCCCTTTGAATATGTTAAAAGGTTTATCAAATTAAACTAATCACATTCCATGGCAACAAAGTGAGTTTTAAACAAATATATATAAAGAATATAAAGAACAAGTTTGAAACACACATAAGTAAACTTTTTTCCACGTATTGATTTCTTCCTATTAGAATAAAAATTAAGATATCTATGACACACATTGCTTTGCTGATAGCAAGGGGTTGAATGACAATTGGGGTGTTATCTCCTTCGAACTTAAACTCTAACCAAAGTTAAGAGATATGAAAAAAAACTACTTATGAATTAAATGAAGCTTCAGATTTCAGTTATACCGTTTTAGTTTGTTGAGAGATATAATAAACTCTACAATGCTGTATCACATTTATTGAATGAGAATAACAATTTACTCTGGGAATCCCTTTCCTTTTATAGGCAAAGGGATTAGGGTTTACAAGTTAACCTAGTATGCGTGTCATGCATCCAATAGGTGGTTGAGATACCATTTAATGCAGACGTGCTCTAAAGTACCAGGTACAATCCTTTAAGGAAAAGTTGTTGTACTTTTATACCAACTTTAGAAGTACCTTTTTCTAAGGAGATTGCTTTATTCCTTTTGACATAAAGCAATCTTTTTCCCGCCTTGTAAACCTTCTAGAAGTAAAAAAAACGTTTCAGACTTCTGTTAAGGAGATAGACAACGTTCAGCTTGGAATTGTCAACCAAGCTGAACTGAAGCTCTTTACATAGGCCTTCTTCGATTTCTGATCCACTACATAAACTGAAGTGAAGATACTTCCCAATCTTCTAAGGACCTGAAGATCTGAAGCTGGAGAAACTTCAGCGACTCAAACTGAAAGATTTCAGCTTAAATGAAACTTAGGAGATTTTATGTTTAAATCTACAAAGAGACTGAAGGGCTCAGGAACTGACCTCAACATAAGTGTTTTAATGCATGTAATGTACTCTTAGGGGCATTGTAATAGTCTTCATACTACCTTACTTGTGCGTTGGCTTATCGAAATATTACATAGACGGCGGGTTCGTGTAATTCGTTCATGAATTAGGAAATACTTACACACTACATCACAAGGGTGACTGGCAATAGAATTAGGAGGAGCAATTCAAGGAGTAGTGTATGATTAAGTAAACACGTTTGTTTACCTATACGAGTTTCCACATTAGTTTAGATTTAATTTAGTTTATTAGTTTAATTAGCTTAAAACATAACCCCCCTTCAAACAAGAGATTTTAATTGCTTTCATAAAATATAAAAATACAAAAAAATAATCTTCTTTCAACCCCTAGACATTGGTTACGTCTTATTCGAACCTTCACGCGCTATTCCCCTAGAGAACGATAACAACCCCCGAGTCTTGCCTATACGACACTACAACGGTTAGGTACACTGCCTAGGGAGTTGTAAAACTTTTGTGAGTCCACAACAACCCCTACATCAGTTATCGAATTTATCGACTCAGGTCGAATCGGGTTTGGAATATTTTTTTAAAGTGATCGCAACCCGACCTGATTAAGAATCGTGTTATCAGTTCGGGTTATGTCGGGTCGGTGATTTAGGTTATTGGGTTTCTTCTTTTAGTTGTTTTCTAGTTTTGTTGATATGTTGCATTTTGGTTTTGTTCTTAAGGATATACATATCATATATGTTTTTCATGTGTTTTCTTGTACAAAAGTCCAGAAAATGTTTCTAGCATATTAACAAGTTTTAGCATTGTGATATGAGAGCGATTGTGTAACTATTTAAAATTGTGAATCCTTTTCTTAAACATGCTACTTGAATTAATATAATGAGACAAACATTTTAAAATTAAAAACTAACAAAACGATTATTCACTGTCAAAAAATCAAATATGAAGTTTAAATAAGCAAATCCAAAACGCCCTCAATAATGCATTATCTTGCTTCAATGTTGACAGATGGAGTTTCCACATTGGATCGATATCGTGAAGACCACCACATTCAAGAAGCTAGCACCTTATGACCCTACTGGCAGGGACGGAGCCAGTAGGGGGGCTGGAGGGTGCTCCCCCCCCTAACCGGCCTAATTACTAGCATACCTTCAATGGCGAAAAGCAGTTTTTTTGATAATTTACATGATCGGAGTTTATGGAAGATATAAAAGAATAAGAAAGTGTGTATATATTGTAAGTGAAATGAAGAAGATGATAAAGGAAGTGGGTTCATGGGGAAGTGGGTACATGAGAAAGTCAATAGGCTCTCGGTACGTGACAAAAAGATGGTACTTACTTTACTCTATTTACTTTTGAATATATATTTTTTTAATTTATTTGTTTTTGTTTGGTAAATAAGCAGGTAAATAAGTAATGTAATTGTATATTACTATTAATCTTTTAAAAAGATTAAAATTACATGCTACTATCGGGGAAAAAAATTAAGCCCCCCCCCCCCCCCAATATTATTTTCTGGCTCCGTCTCTGCCTACTGGTACTACATCCAAGGAGTTAGCACCTTAAGGGTGTGAGTGGCGCTTTTTGACATGGTGTTCATACTACGCTTATGGGTTTAATATTAGAAATGTTCGTGTAGAGTACATATTTTGGAGCACAAACTCTATAACAAAAACTATTTTCAGTCGGTTTATATTTTAATATTTAAAGTGATGAGATTTAACATTATTTTATATAATTTCGTTGCTGAGGTTATAGACCTTGTGGAACTGACCCCGTTAAGGGATGCACTAGTCTGGTTTCCATGTGTCAATGGACACTCAAACGGATAACGAAAGAAGTTAACCATAGCAGTAGAGCTTGTAGCAAATCTATCTATAATCTTCATGGATGAGCCAACCTCAGGGTTAGATGCCAGGGCTGCTGCCATTGTTATAAGAACCGTTAGGAACACAATGGAGACATGATTAATTATATAATTATCGGTGTGTTTAACTTGTTGATTGATTCAGGAATCAAAATATTAATTCGTGAATATATTGATTCGCTAGCTAAATCCATAAACTTATGTATGAATTCTCAAAATACTATATTATTTTAAATATATTAAAAAGTACTCATTTTGTTAAATAAATTTTGAAAATACTATAGTCAAACAAAAAACTCGACTTTTCTACATCCTACTTTCCATCCCTTTTTTAAACCATTGAAACAAACTTATAACCTATCGAAATAAGTTTTGTTATATGGATTTACTATCACACCCACCTTCACAATTGACCCGTCATTTGACTCTTATATGGTCTTAGCATATGACCTAATTAAACCATGATGATCCTTTATTGTTGCTTCACCCACATTCAAATCCCATCTCTTTACATTCCTACATTGTGTTAGACTAACAATGCATTTGTATTTCTTCATTACCAAATCCCCATTATCATGCAACTTAATTTTTGGATTTTGCCTAATCTTATGACCAAAGTGTTTTCCTATCCATTTGTAGTCAGAAAGAGTTCCATACTTAATGTTTCTAATACAAGTATGTTTATCATTCAATGAAATAACTTGAAAAGAAGCTTCAGTAATCATCATCTAACCATAACATCTCCAAGGGTATTTGCTTACCTCATCCTTAGCTACACTTAGGTACTTGTTAAACTTGGTTTGTTTTCCTATCGGTTTATCCTTGATCTTTTCTGGTCTAAACCCACAATTAGCAATTACTTCATTCTTTAAACTTCTGTAAAACCACAAGAGAAACCATTTGCCAAGGCATGGTATATCAAGCATTCTTTAAGTTGTTCGGCATTTACAAATCTATCACCAACCTACAATTAAAAATTTAAATTATAAGTACATAAATTATAAAATTATGTACTGTAAATTGAAAAGGGAAACAAGCAGGCACATACATGTTGTTTCTGCATCCTCCTGTGGGTCTCTTCATCATGGATTGGGTACTTCTCAACCTTTGTTTCAACAATTTTGAAAGAATCTTTTATTATATCATCTGCACCTTTTAATTTCCTCATCAAATGATCCATAAACTCCTCATGTTCAATTACTGTCTCACTATCACCAAAATCTTGCAGGGTAAAAGTCAAAAAATACCCACGAACTTTCCAAAATGTCTCGACATTACCAACGAACTAAATTTCGTCCTACCTACACCAACGAACTTGTTTGTTTTGTGACAATATGACCGGCTAAATATCCACGTCATATTTTTTCTTTTCTTTTTTTGCCAAAATTGTTAATTGAGTATTCCACCGTGGCCTAATATCTTTCCATCGTTTCTTTATATCCACCAATAAACCTCACATAACCAGATCTTTCGACATCAAAGCCATCGATACACATAAACAATGTTTACTTTCTCTTTACCACCAGATCTCAATTTATGAAGCTTGATACATACAACAGATCTTGTATCAAGAAAATTTCAAAAGCGAACAACGACATATTCCGGTACAACGAACATATCGTGGCTTTGTGTATGACGTGATCGAGACCGAAGTCGTCATCAACCTGAATAAAAGTACCTTGAACCCGTCATCAACCGAAGATGCTTGCCGATATCATAAGAAGTGCTCACCAGAATCAAAGATCGAAACAAACATATACCAACGGCTCTCCCATGGGACTCGAGGGATCTCGTGGAGAGTCCATTGGATCATTATAGATTTGTATTAAACTTAATTGAATCGGTTAAGGAAAAAGACATGGACCCTGTTTGGGATGAGAGCTTCTACTTCAATATTTCCGACCCTTCAATACTCCCAAATCTCACACTTGACGCCTTCGTCTACAACAATGTCAAAGGCAACCATTCAAGGTCCTTTCTCGGTAAAGCTTCCATAACTGGTACTTCGTTTGTTCCATATTCAGATGTTGTTGTCTTGCACTACCCTTTGGAGAAACGTGGAATATTGTCTTGCACTACCCAAATCTGTTATAACATACTTGAACTTTTTTGGATATGGGTTTTGGATCTGGTGTTGTCGATGTTCTTGTGTTCTTGGGTTTTTAAGATCTGGTGTTGTTGATGTTCTTGGATCTGGGTTTGATGTTCTTGGATCTGGGTTTTTGGGGGAGATGGTTCACTTTTTAGTTTAGTAAATCCATCTGGCATCCTTATTTGGTTTAATTAATGGAAAAAAAACATGTGCCAGCCTGTAAGGTAACTGACACGGTGTCGGTAAAAGTTTACGTTATGGGTGATATCAGAACAATATTTGAAAGTTCGTTGGTGTAGGTAGGACGAAATTTAGTTCGTTGGTAATGTCGGGACATTTTGAAAAGTTCGTGGGTATTTTTCGACTTTTACCCAATCTTGCACCCTCTTTGGTTTAAAAGTACCAACATTATCAGTTTATATTTTGTTTTGGTAGGTTAGGACCCTTTTTGCATCGGATTTTCTTTTCCTAAGTTCTCTCACTTCATCTTCACACTCAAATGGGTAATCAAATGATTTATCTGAGTATTCACTATCATTATCATCAACATACATGTCATAGTTGAACATACTTCATTAACCCTTTGTTCATTATCACTATCGTCTCACTTTGATCGGCCATTGTGGGGTTACACTACAACACAAATGGGCTAATGCAACGGTCATAATCGGTTGCAAATCTGTTACAAACAGCTATTTGCAACAGATTTGCAACGGATATTGACTATTCCAAAAAGGCTCCATGCAAATTTATTTTGCAACCGACTTGCAACAGACAAAAAATATTTGCAATGGCTTTGCAACGGAAGAAAGGTTGTTGGAAATTTGGGACTTTCATGCAAAAAACAGATTTTGCTACCGAAACATATTTGCAACCGTAACTATAAAAATGAATTTGCAACGGTAAACTTTTGCAACGATTTTTGAAACCGTAATTTTTGCAACAATAGGCAAGACTAAATTTTGCAACGAAACTTTTTCTTGTAAACTCGCTTAAAAAATTGGATCCAAAATACATAAATCGAATAATCTAAAACCAAATATTTCCAAATACATGAATCATACCCAAATTAATATTCATATAAAAATCCAAATGTCAGATTACAAAATTGTGAATGTACCAAATCCAACCGATTATACGAGTTATATGTAATAAGGGTATGTAACACGAAGCATACCAAATGCAACAAGTCTATACTAGGGAAGGAAAAGTGGGAGGTTGATGCGTATAGAGTGCTCACGTCTCAACAACCTTCGCATCCATTTAGTTCTTCATTTCTTCCTTCATTTTTTCTTTCATAGTTAACTCTTGAGAGTTGAGGCTGGAGTTTTTATCTATACTACTTATGATTCACGTGCCTTTACAACACTTCAACCTATAATAACCCAAATAAAACTTTTATTAAACTTTCATAAAATAGCTAATCGATCATAAGTGCATGATTTTTCCTATGTAAAATGATTCCGAAAAATAAGTCCGGTAATCTAACTTTAAATAATGAACTGGTATACAAAATAATTAATCATAAAGAGGTAAGGATACTTACAAAATACCCGTGACATGTCTAAGAACCATATTGTCTCAACAGCCCAAGTCGTGTTTGTGCCTAACCCACTGCCCAAACTAACCCGTCTACTCCAACTAAGAGAGCTGTTTACTAGTGTCCTTTCCAACTAACTGAAGAAACTTGGTTAAGGACTTGGGACCCCATTTGACAAGCTTCATTTTCTTTACCATCGCTTTGCTCTTATTTTCCATACGAGAATTATGATTAACTGTTACAACTTAAAAATCCATAGAAACTACATTGTGAGAGTAAAGTAGAAATGTAGATTTATTAAAGTGGTGCCCAACCATAAGACCAATCTTGCACATTTAACTTTCAGATAGAAAAAATAAAATAAGTATTACGAAAATTGCAGCTTCAATAAAAGGGGGTTGGTTCCATCCTTTCACTTCCCACAACCATGGAAACTAGCAGCCCTTGCACGTGAACATAAGTCCTTATCATTTGTAAGCACCATAAAGTTTTTCATCACTTCCAAAACCTATTCAGCATATCGCAGAAATGCTTGCTCTGCAACAGATGCAATTGAACCAAAAACCAATTGCAGACTA
>BQNB010048800.1:0-42374 GCA_026074375.1 Tanacetum coccineum
ATTGACACTATACTACCATTTACTCTCCTTGCAATAATCTTTGTTACAAACTTATGCTCATGTCCTAATTCACCATAGATTTTGATGACTTGAACAATCTTTGAATTTAAGTAGACTTCTTCTTTTGGCTTTCCTGGTTCTTTTTGTCTCTTAATATTGAAGATCTTTGCATGTGAATTTTTCCAATGTTCGACACTTATCGAGCATAAGGATTAAACTTCTTTACACATTTGTCTACCCATCTGGATGTTCTTTCTTCAATGTCATCATCAGGAAAGATAACCGTAGGAAACTTGTGTAGAGACAACAAAAACTTCTTTGATCCTGAGTTGCGTTTCTTCAGGTACAATAAATCTTGATTAACGAGAGATAGTGCAGGAGCTTTCAGATCTCTTTGACAGCTTTGAACGACTGGAATAGGCTTTTGTGGAAATGGTAAAGATAAAATCTCTTTTCTGCACTCCCACACAATATCTTTTTCAGGAAGTTTTTCTGATCAATGTGATACTGATGCTCATCTCCTGAAGTGCATCGTTGTCTCAACATTTCATAAACAACTTTGCGCAGTTTAGCCTCATTTACTGTTTCTGACATTTCTTCTGCAAGTTCTTGGACCATTCTCCTGTTGGAAAGTTCTCATCATTCTGTTGCACTACTTTATTCGTCCACAAATCAAATTCATCTAATTGTTCTTGATTACCTGATTTTGACAGACTTGATTCACTTTCATTAGCCTGACCATATGAAGATTCTCCTATGACATACGTTTGATGCTCAAATGTCTTCTGCCTCTTTGCACTATTCTCCCTCTCAGGATGAGCATCATCTTGAGGATCATCCTGATCTCTTAGGCGAATGACAAAAGATCTACAAGGAGTGTTAGAAGCAGTAAGTCTTTCAAACTTAATCTTGAGTGCAAGCCAAATTGGTAAATCATCATGTTGCAGTTGAGGATTGATGTGTTGTCGTGTAAGGTCAATTATTTGATTATCAAGTTTTACATTTATATTTAGCCGACAAACCTAAAACATCACTTTAACGAGCAGTGTACCCGGTCAAGATAGAGTTCGCGGTAAGTAGGGTGTCGAACACTAAGAGTGGAAATTTAATCCTATGTTCTATCAGTATTTTAATTAGTCTATTTACTGGTTAAACCTATGCTATGTACGTTGTCTAATGAAATGGGGGGTTCAGCCTGAGAGACCGGCACAGGTTGGGTGATGACAAATATCAATTCAATACACAATAAACACAAAAGATGAAGATTAGAAGATAGAAAAGCGGTACAAGCCAAATGATAGAAAAATGTATTAGCCATATTAAATCCGGTTCAATGCTGGTTTGTTTGTTTTAGTACAATGATTTACTTATCTCGAAGCGGCATATCATTCTTAAGACTTAGGCGGGACATCATCCTAGGACCTAGATACAATTAATCCTGTCACAATTAATGCATCCGCATAAAGCATCCTTTAGTTTAGTTATAATCTATCTTAGAGAATTAAAGCAATGGTGATCCTGTTAAAACTCTAGCCCAACGGGACTTTACCCACTTATTGTTTGACGGTGTTTTATATACTGGTAGTCCACTATTCTAATCTTTATCAGTTAATTAAGAGCATGATTGCTGAAACATAAACGGGTCACCTATCGGTCCAACTAAGCTCATAATCAAAAGCCAAAGACAGAACGTTATTTATGATCCTATTGGTCCAGTAATATAAGACACGATATGGAGAACTATATCGACATCTAGATTACTTGGTCCATATCACTAGATCCAGTTGAATGATAGGTCGCATATTCAAATACATAAACAAGTATGAGGCGATAAATATAATTAAACAATCAACGATAAATTAAGAAACCGAATTTAAAACAAACCAAACATTGAACTTTCATTAAGATGGCTAATACCCAAGGGTATTAGCCCACAACTATTGTAATTATACAAGCATAATCAAACAATGAAATCGACGATTAAGGAGTAAAATTTTCATGATTCTTCTATCGGATTGTGATTAATGCTGACCTTGATGGCTGTCTTCTCTTCGAAAATTCTGTCTTTTGGTGGAGTATGTATAAGGAAATAATGAATATTGCACACTGAAAACTCGTTTTTGAGTCTTCTATTTATAGTTGCTGAAAAATACTCGATACGCCATATCCAGATAGGTAGATACGACATATTATACTGGATTCCTTGGAGTGCACGCTACGTTCGTAATAAATCTTTGATATCATTCCCAAATTACTTGATTTACTGTATCTTCGAATAGTTATCTTCATGGATACGGTGTATGTTGATAGCATGGATACGCCGTATTGGGAATTGGTCAAACGAGTTTTCTTGTGAAGTCTTGGCGCTGATACGCCGTATCTCTTCAGTTGGATACGGCGTATTGGTGAATTTTCATAAATCTTCAAATGTCTTCGTTTTAACTCTAAATTATGCGCCTTTTAGCTTATCTTCACAAAACACTCATGAATGACTGCATTTATCAACTTCAAAGCAATTAAGTACCAAATAATACAATAATTTATAATAAAAGTGGGCAAAATAGATGGGATAAATGATATAATAAAGTGACGTTATTTGATGTCATCAAATACCCCCCCACTTGAATCCTACTTGTCCTCAAGTAGACTTTAAAAAGAGTTTCAGTTTATGAAAATGTGTCCCCACCGAAGTTAAGGATTTTCCGTTTAAGCTTCGTTTTGTCCTAATCCACTGTACAATAACCAAGCATCCATCTTGTAATTTTGGAAATGAAAACACTCAGATCACTCAACTAATCTAGGGTGAAACATTTAAGTAGTACGCTCAATTGCTCGGTCGTGATTAGTTTCGTATCATAAGCTTGGTAAGGATACACATCTCCACCGCTAAAGCTGAGGAAGAACAAGTCAAAAGCTAAATTAGGTATTTATTAGTAGGCTAGGGTTTAATCATTCTTTTTAGGAAAAAGAACGATATAGGGTATGGAGCTTCTGACTTTCACCAGAGGTCGTCGTCAAACAAGGCAGCTGAGACATGAATACATGGTCGTATCGACGGAATAGACATCCACGCTCGTACACATCCTCATTCGAGTGGATCGTAAGGTTAGTTATCTAGAAAGGGGAGTAAAATGGTTGTTAAATAAAATTCACAAAACAAATAGATTAAGCCAACAAATAAGGTACGGTTGCTAGTAACTTTCCCCGACCGTTCCATGACAAAGACTCGAACATATCGACAGACGCCTCGATTACAGAAATGACAAAGACAACCAAAGTTGACGTTCCCATAACGGTCAACTTCCCTTACATCCCGTTCTTTACATACTTTTACACAAGTGGTGATATCGGCCACTTTTTACAAAACTTTACATCGTTGATTTTTGTAACGTATCAACGAATAATCGATCCTTCTAAGTGATTCCTTCGGTATAAACTTCTTTTGAACCGACTATTTATCTTCCTCATTTTTTTCAACAATACATAATAAAACTTGGTTTGATTCCACCGTCTTCACTATCATAATTCATCCGGATAATCTTTTCCTTGTAGTGCTTTTTTCTTCGGACATAATTTCTAATGCAAAAGCAAAAAGTAGCGGATACTTACGAGATACATACATTTTCCATTGCCATTGTGCAACTTTCCCGGACCATTACATGAGATACGAAAATTTACTCTTTGACACAGGAAATACAAGACTTTTTACACGGAATGCGGATGAAACATAGAGGAAAAATAGGCTTAATCTACACGGTAGGCTATGGTGCAAAGGTGTAACGAAACATATAATATGGTGTACAAAAAGAAAGAAATGGCTCAACAGGTTGTTCTATGGGATTTTACTCTAAAAATGAGAGTAATCAAGGGTTACACGGGATTTAAACTAAAACCGGCTTGTAGTTTAGTTTATTTTGACATGTAGGCTATTTGGTTTAATCCTAAAAATTTATCAGTTGAACATGTTCTTCTATCTAAATCCATAGTACTAATCATGGCGGTCTCGAGTGATATACCAGGCCAAGTTTTAAAGTCTACTACATCACCAACACACTCATAATTTTATGGAATTTAGTAGACAGTTGGAAACGAAATAGGCTTAATTCTCACTATATGTATCAAGGGTTATAGTGCGCTAGGTAATGTAACTAGTGATTTTTACAAAAGTCATGCTGAATTTTTTTTAAATTTTGACCGTTTTTAAGCACTTTGCATGTTATTTTGTAAAAAAGAAGACAAGTACGTTCTAATTCTCCACCCCCACTTAAATTATACAACGTCCTCGTTGTATAGATAAAACAATAAAATAATAAGGGGAAAATAGAATTAGAACGGAAAACTCCCTGATGTTTTGCTCGTGATAATTCTCCATGATGAGTTCTTGAGCAAAAAGTGTGTTGACTAGGGCTTTAGAATGTCCAGATGAGTTCAACACGTGTCTTTTTCAGCATATAACATATCATAGTTTCAGTAAGGTCCTATAAAAGGTTAGAAGACAAGTGCAAATTCTATCTCGCTACAATGGTACAAAAAAACAATTAAACACACAACTGTACATGGATCAATACGCCGTATCCCAAACCCTAGGATAGCAGTTATTGTTCTTGTAGAAACAATTAAAATTACTGGAAATTAAAATATTTATGGTTTAAAAACTGATGAACGTCCAGGACATATATACGCCGTATGATTATTCTCTGGGAATACTAGACACGTGGCCATACAAACAATTTAAATGCGATAAAAAAAACAATTAATATGGCAGGGTTGTCTCCGGTGCCACTTTAGCTGGTCTTTAAGTTCGACCTTTTCCTTCACTTCATTCCTTTTATTCATCCTCCATAATTCGCTCGCAATTATTCCCGAGAGCGAATCTCTTCATAATCCTTTGGCATGATGCGTACTTCTTGCAAAATTTCATGCCGAGCACAACGTCTTTTGTCATATCATCATCGTCAATGATGGTAAAACCTGAAATAATAGAAAAACTTCCAACGAAAACAGGTATATCGATCAAAGTCCCGGCATGACTCTTCCCTTCATCCTTGTCCCCAAATATGGAATAGTAAAAACTTTTAGACATTAGGTTAATGGGCAAGGAAGGGAGGAGGTCAGTGATAACATACTTATACCCGATTACACAAGAAAATTCCATCTTATAAGAGCCGGTTTTAACAAAAATTGGTACAAAATCATCTCGATCCGTTTTAGTTTCTAAAGGTGTATCCAAATCATTTAGTTCTATGTAGCAACCATAAATTGGGTCGAATGATTCATCACCCTCTCCGATAAAGTTTGTTTTCAAATCAAGACTTTTTATTACAAAGACCCTTTTAATTATGCTAGTGACGGGCTTAACACTTTTAAAAACAAGTTTTTCTTCCCTGACCCTTAAAGTAATCTTCCTTTTGAAGACATCGATCTTGGAATGGGCAATTGACAAGAATGGTCATCCAAGGATTAAAGGGACATCATTATCCTCGGGTATGTCCAAGATGATAAAGCCTATAGGAAAAATAAATTTGCATATCCTTACTAGCACATTTTCGGCAATACCCCATCGCTGTTTAATGGTTCAATCGGCCAGTTCGATGGTCAACCTAGTGTGAGATAAAATTCCTAGACCAAGGTTGGTGTAGGTAGAGAATGGAATAATGCTCACACTTGCTCTAAGGTCAACAAGAGCTTTATCAAAATAGATATTATGAATAAAACAAGGTAAAGTAAAGTTCCCTAGGTCTTTTTCTTTTTGAGGCAAGGAGTGATCATAAGTATCCAGAATCTTCACATCTTATGCCTCTCTCCAATCATCACGACCGAAGTTTTGCAGTCGTCTTAGAAAAGGGACTGCTTCAGAAAATAGGCTTCTGTGCTGTGTGCCTGATACGGCGTATGGCTCATGCCTGATACGTCGTATCTCAGAGAAATCAGCTTTAGCAGTTGAGATCGATTTAACTTGGTCTTAAGGGTTTGTCTCCGTAGAGCTGGGCAGGCTTCCAAACCCTCTCTCTTGCAAGACTTTGCTCATCTGTCCGATTTGTATTTCCAAGGTCTTAATCAAAGCTCCTTGGTTTCTTATGGTTGCATCGATAGAAGATCGGATCTCCTTGATAATGTTCGAGTTTTCTTCATGCCTTTTATCTGATTCTGCCATGAATTTGGTTAGTGATTCTTCCAAACTTGGTCTCCGATCAGGATACGAAGAATTTCCATTATTTCATTGGTAGAATCCTGGCCCTGCTGCTCTATACTGTCCTCCAGGTTGATAAGGTGCACTGAACTGTGTATAGTAGGCTTCTTCCAAAATTTTCCCTTCTTCCTTTTGTGGACAATCGTTTGTATAGTGTGGTCCCTTGCATAGTTTGCATCCGATCTGAGCAGCGTACACTTTCTTATTTACTTTCTTTATTTCTCGTCCGAGATTGTTGAGTTGGGCTTGGATAGCAGCAAGCCCGTCAGAAGTTTCAGTACTTCTGGTCCTAGAAGATGTTCCATTGTGCCATTTCTGAGAGTATTCAGCCATCTCCTGAATGGCTATTTTAGCATCAGCAACAGTTTTGGAAGGTATGGCACCCTTTGAGTCCAGGATCTGTCGAGTTGGAACATCGAGCCCGTTGTAAAACAAGATAACTTCTTGCATGTCGGTCAAATAATGTTGAGGACACTTCATCAGCAATTCTTTAAATCTTTCCCAAGCGCGGAAAAGGCTTTCATCGGGTTCCTGCTGGAAGTTGTTAATTTCCTCCATTTTCTTTACGGTGCGTGCAGGTGGACAGTATTTGTTCAAAAACTTAGTTTTGAGGATCTCCCAGGTTGTAATTGATCCTGATGGCTGGTTCCTTAGCCATCTACTTGCAGCTCCAGTGAGGGATACGGGGAAGGCTCAAAGCATGATTTGATCTTGAGTTACTTTTGGGATGTGAAATAAGTCAACAATCTCTAGAACTTTTTCGATGTGCTCGTTTGCATTTTCGTGTTCCGAGCCTCTGAAAGTATTGTCACGAAGTTCTTTAAGAAATTTCCCCTTTAATTCAAAGGGGGTATCTTGGTTGATCGTAGGCCTAGTAATGCCCAACCCCATCATTTCCGTCATTGTTTCTCTTTCCCTTTCCTCTGATTGTTCTTTGATGTCAAAAATGTGATCGAACTCAGGTGAATTTGATTCTATGAGACTAGGTGTATCGAAGAGCCTCCTTTTTGTTTGAAATTTCCGTTCCGGGTTTTCAAAAGGTGAGAGTAGTTCCTTCGTCGAACTTCTTGTCGTGCACTACCTGAAACAAATGACAACGAATCAGTAGGATATGTCCTGATGAGAAGAATTAAACGTGAAATCAAACAGATGGAGTTTTACTATTGTTACTGTATCAGATGACGAATACGCCGTATGCAATTAATTTGAATACACCGTATGGGTCTGTTGAATATCAATACGCCGTATAGAGCTTACGGAATACGCTGTGTTGTCATGAAACAGATACGCCGTTTAGACAGTAAAACTCAATACATTGTCCTAATCAGAAGGTTTGATACGTCGTATCCAACTGGTGGATACGGCATATCAGATGATCAGTCAGAACATAATACTATTTTAAAACAATTAAATGCGGGAATTTAAACAAACCATTTAAACACACAATGCGAATAAATACAAACAGAATTTAAATAATTATATTACACTAAACTAAATTAAATTAATGGTTAGAAATACTGATAAGAATAAGGTTTAATTATTTCACTCCCTGGCAGCGGCGCCAAAAACCTGATGTGCTGTCGTGTAGGAATCAATTATTTAATTATCAAGTTTTACATTTATTTTAGCCGACAAACCTAAAACAACACTTTAACGAGCATGTTACCCTGTCAAGATGAGAGTTCGCGGTAAGTAGGGTGTGTTCAAACACTAAGATTGGGAAATTTAATCCTATATTCTATCAGTATTTTAATTAGTCTATTTACTGGTTAAACCTATGCTATGTACGTTGTCTAATGAAATGGGGGGTTCAGCCTGAGAGACTGGCACAGGTTTGGTGATGACAAATATCAATTCAATACACAATAAACACAAAAGATGAAGATTAGAAGATAGAAAAGCGGTACAAGCCAAATGATAGAAAACTGTATTAGCCATATTAAATCCGGTTCAATGCTGGTTTGTTTGTTTTAGTGCAATGATTTACTTATCTCAAAGCGGCATATCATTCTTAAGACTTAGGCGGGACATCATCCTAAGACCTAGATACAATTAATCCTGTCACAATTAATGCATCCGCATAAAGCATCCTTTAGTTTAATTATAATCTATCTTAGAGAATTAAAGCAGTGGTGATCCTGTTAAAACTCTAGCCCAACAGGACTTTACCCACTTATTGTTTGACGGTGTTTTATATACTGGTAGTCCACTATTCCAATCTTTGTCAGTTAATTAAGAGCATGATTGCTGAAACATAAATGGGTCACCTATCGGTCCAACTAAGCTCATAATCAAAAGACAAAGACAGAACGTTATTTGTGATCCTATTGGTCCAGTAATATAAGACACGATATGGAGAACTATATCGACATCTAGATTACTTGGTCCGTATCACTAGATCCAGTTGAATGATAGGTCGCATATTCAAATACATAAACAAGTATGAGGCGATAAATATAATTAAACAATCAACGATAAATTAAGAAACCGAATTTAAAACAAACCAAACATTGAACTTTCATTAAGATGGCTAATACCTAAGAGTATTAGCCCACAACTATTGTAATTATACAAGCGTAATCAAACAATTGAAATCGAACGATTAAGAGAGTAAAAATTACATGATGTCTTCTATGGATTCGTGATCAATGCTTGACCTTGATGGCTGATCTTCTCTTCTAAAATGCGTCTTTGGTGAGTATGGTATAAGGAATGTGATATTGCACACTGAAAACTCATTTTTGAGTCTTCTATTTATAGTTGCTGAAAAATACTCGATACGCCGTATCCAGATAGGTAGATACGGCATATTGGGCTGGATTCCTTGGAGTGCGCGCTACGTTCGTAATAAATCTTTGATATCATTCCCAAATTACTTGATTTACTGTATCTTCGAATAGTTATCTTCATGGATATGGCGTATGTTGATAGCATAGATACGCCGTATTGGGAATTGGTCAACGAGTTTTCTTGTGAAGTCTTGGCGCTGATACGTCGTATCTCTTCAGTTGGATACAGCGTATTGGTGAATTTTTAGAAATCTTTAAATGTCTTCGTTTTAGCTTCAAATTATGCGCCTTTTAGCTTATTTTCACAAAACACTCCAGAATTACTGCATTTATCAACTTCAAAGCAATTAAGTACCAAATAATGCAATAATTATATAAAAGTTGGCAAAATAAATGGGATAAATGATATAATAAAGTGACGATATTTGATGTCATCAAGGATTGTCTTTCATGGTCAGATAAAGTTGATATTGATGTTCTTGTGCAGAAGCTTGGCTGGCTTGAGTTGGATGAACATGTAAAATATAACCTGTCATGTAATTTTTGACTGATGAATCAACCTCGAAAGGAATATGATTAGCGATAGCATTATTGATTTGCGAATAAATCTATGCCTAAAGATTCTCGCATTCCTGCTGAATTGCGTCTGCAATCATCTTTGCCACATCAGCTTAATTATGTTTTCTTTCCATTCTTAGCCCCTCTGCAACATATATTAGAACTTGTGTCTTGGTAAGTTCCTTGACACGATGATCTGCTAAGTTAGGCAATGACTCTTCCATGACCTCTTGTAAGTATTAAGTAAGTACATTAAACTTCTTTCTTGCCAAGAACCCTGTCTTATGATATCCAAACAAATAGCCGTATCGTCCTTGCAATTCATCAAAGAAACTCTTGTATCGTTTGAATCGTCTAGTCTTAGGTTTGAACAACGATAAGATGTGTTGTGACATTGATAATGTTGGTTTTGGTGAAGATGATGATGATGTAGAAGATAAAGATTTTGAATCAGTTACCGTCAATTCCTAGAGTTTTTTAGTATCCGACGATATGAGAGTAGAATGAGTCCTAGGGGATCTAGTTGTTGTAGGGGATGGTGTATTCCTAGACTCCTCTACATTCTTCCCTTTTACCCTTCTTCTCAACTCATAATCATCCTCTGCTAATTCTTCCTCCTCTTTAATAACGTTTATAGGTTGTTCAACAGTAGTTATCTCCACCTCCAGACTTTCCTTATAACTCCCGAGATCTAACCTAGTACCGGTATCATTTTGACTATTAAGGATAGAACTAACAGGCTCATCTAGTCTGATATCAGTAGACTTTCGTTGAGCACTTGATTCTCCTTCATCCACATCAGGGTTAGGTAACCTAGGGGTGCTAGTTGTCCTATGCGTTCCCTAGGTAGACTCAATCGGCTATGACTGAGTGGTATGTGCTTAATTACACATACCTTTTACCTATAAAAACGAGCCTAAATGACCAAAAACAGACATAAAATGCCAAATATGTGTGTGTTTTATGATTTATGATGTGCAGGTAATGAATATTCACTAAAAGACAAAAACGAAGCAAAAACCGACAAAACTGAGCACGGGATTGGAAAGAGCGTGAAAGATCAGAGCCGAGTCAGCCCATTAAGCTTATTTATTAAATCAAAAGCCCAAAATTCCATTTAATTAAAGCCTGGTCCAAAACTATATAACTAGGCCCAATCCAAAAGCCCAACAAATACACTTAACCATAATCTATTAAATTTGTCGCATCGTTAGTCCTTAAGGACTAACACTGCTAGTCCTTGTAACCTTTCACCATTAGTCCTTGACACTTTACACCACTAGTCCCTAAACCTAACAAACCCTAACCCCGTTATCCCTTTTACCCTGCTCAAACTTTATAAACCAAAATCTCGCCAAATCCAAAAACGTCACTGTTCACCCATCACTCTCACCTCGACCCCTGCTCCAACAAACAAAACCCCTCTCAACCCCACTCAAAACCCCACCCCAGAAGAGGACAACTCCACATTGGTAATCCCATGGGGTCTGATTGGACAAGAAAGAATGAAGGGCTAGGATTGGAAGGCTTGGAGAGGAAGTTGGATTGGATGGCTTGAATTGATGATAGAAGACACCTCAATCCTCCCCACACAACAAGCACACCATGTGCCCTTAGTTTTCTCTATAAATAGATTAGGTTTTCATTCAAAAAAGGATATCTAGTGTAATTTAATTTTAGGAGTAGTGTAAGATTAATTTCAGCTTATTTTTATGCTTATTTTTCATGTATTCAAGTTATGTACTCTTTTTATGAATTAATAAAAGTCAGTCTTAATTTACATTGTCCTATTCTAATTTTTTTACTAAGTTACTCAAAATCATTTAAGCTGTTCTAATAGTTTTCATAAGCTATTTTAAGTCTCAATTCAATTCTCTACTTGTACCAATAAGCTTCCAAAGCTTATTTGTACAAGCCGGTCCAATTTCATATCAGTTGGTTAAGTATTGTAGATTTAAGCTATTAGAAGATAAGCCAGAATTGGATGGGCTTATGGGTTTGTACCGGCTTGTTTTTAACAAGCTGTAGCTTATAGAATAACTCTAAGAGCATGTTTATGTCCTTGTTTGAGCACATGACCAAGTAAGCTTTAATTTTTTACTCTTTTAGCTTAATTCACTGTTGCATTGCTTAACTGCTTACTCTGTGCTTATTTCTTCTTAAATGTGCTTATTCAGTCTATTGTTAGCTTAATATGTTTAGTTTGTAGTTTAGTATAAGTTTCATTTAAGATTTAGTAAAACTGCTAATTTTTAGTCAAATGAGCTAATTAGTATAGCTTATTAATAAGTGCTTATTTCTATTATGTCTTTGCTTATTTGTCTTTTAATATCTTAGTTATTAATCTGTTTTTATAATTCTAAGCTTATTTTGGTCTGTTTAAGCATTAAAATGGCATTTTCAAAATTTAAAGGGGTGTTTGGGATAACAATATAGATATGGTAAAACAAGGTTAAAACCAGCTTTTGGGTTTCAAGTCAGTTTCAATAAGCTTCAGTTAAGTCTTAATACTAGTTTTTCTTAAGTTTTCAATTAGTTTAATTAAGTTTTATAATCTGTTTCATCAAAATTCCAGATCTACTAGTTCATTTGTTTCTCAAGCTGCTTATTTATTGATTTTTCTTTTGAAATCCATTTGAGTGTTATTTTGTGTAAAAACTTGGTTCCTAATGCATCTACTTTGAGTTATCAGTTGGTAGAAATTTGTTTTGAGTCTTAAAATTTCAGATGCAGTATCATTTCAAACGCCCAATGGTCCAAAATTTAGTAGCATAAATCTGTCATCCTCTAAGTGTTTTTCCTAGCTTAATTTCCTACCCATTTTGTTTAATTACAGCTAATTAGTGTTTAGTGAGTCTTAAACTAAGTTTGTTTACTGCTTATGAATTATGTCTAGTGCTTATTGGGTCTGCATTTTAGTTTAAAATATGATTAAAAAGTCTTTTCTTAAGAGTTTTGGTGTCAATTTGTTTTAGGCCTGGATTAGGTTCAGCTTATTGGTTTTACTTAATTCAGGTTTTAAATGTGCTTAATGAGTCTTAGTCTCAATATGTTTTTACTTTGTAGCTTATCTCTCATGCTTATTAGTCATAAATTTTAAGCTCAAAGTTTTTAAAAGTCCTTTAAGCCACTGTTATAGAGTAAACTGTCTTATTGTTTTCATTGCTTTTCAGCTTATTCAGTTAGCTTAATTCTAGTTATTAGTGCTTTTTAGGACTAGCTTTTGGTCTTTCTTTAGCTTATTTGCTTTTTTAAAGCTTATTGAGTCACAAATGATCAAACAGTCTTAACCTATAAGCAAGCAGTCTTAACTTGTTATTTTGCCATAACTGTCTCTTTTTAGTAACTTTTTCTAGCTTATTCCTTAATATAGTTTGCTTAGTTTTTGCTTATTTGTGTCATTAGCTTATAGGTCTTAATCTATTTTTGGTTTTTAGCTTATTTCCAGTTCTAAATTTGTCTTAAAGCCTAGCTTAAAGTAGTGGTTATTGTCCTTTTATTCCTATTCGAGTCTTCTGTGTCCATGATTTTAATTGCTTTCCAGCTTATTTATTTGTTTATTTCTTAGTCCTTTGTGCTTATTTAGTCTAGCTTTAGGTTTGCTTTCAGCTTATTAGCTTCCTTTGAGCTTATTGAGTCACTAACAGTCCAAAAAGGTTTAGTTATTTGTCTTAGTTATAATAAGCACACTATCACTTTATTTAGCTTTTTTCGGGCTTATCTATTAAGTTTTGTCAAAAAGTTCAATTATTAAAAGTGCTTATTTTTATGTTAAAAAGCTTTTTCAAAAGGAAATTTTCAAAAATAAAAACATTTAGGAGTATAGAGAGGCCCCAGTTTCGAACCCGGGACCTCAACCTTAACTCCCAAATGTTTTAACACACACCTCCACTACCAACTGCCCTTGGGACTTTTTCATTCACACTTTGTTTTATTTAATACTTAACCTTTCATTTCCAGTTTTAGCTTATTGTGCTTATTTGCTTTTTAACAGCTTATTCGTTTAGCCAACTTTCTAGTTTATATTTTTCTTAGATTCTGCATAGTATAAAGTAATTTTCCTGAATTTTTCAGATTTTTATAAATTAGTTTAATATATTTTTTAATATTTTTAGATTAAATCAATTTTTAATTCATAATAAATAAAATAAAAGTCAAAAAAATATAATTCTTTTTTCTAAAATTATTTTTAGTCATTTAGGATTTATAAAAAATGAAAGAACATTTGTAGGGTCAAAATTTGATTTAGTTGCTTAATCATCGCGTTTTTAAATTCCCGTTAACGTTTTCGTGTTTAATTTCTTAAATGCTTTAAATGCTTTAATTGTTTTCTTGCATTTGGTTATTTTTGCATGTTATTAGTAGAAATAGAATTCAAATCAAAAATCTTGATCATTCAAACACGCGATAACGAACTTAACCTCGATTCTCAATTCAAGCCTCGTCGGGAAACGACCCAGGAAGGTTTTGAATTTTACTTTGTTCAAAAGTAATCCTTTTTAAAAGCATTACATAATACTTACTATCTCCTTTTAATTGATATTTAGTTATATATATATATATATATATATATATATATCACTTATATGTTATATATACTAAAGAAACAAATCACTGAGTCGTAGGAACATCTACCCCAAAAGCTTCATCATACATCTGATAATTCTCTATGAGCTTTATCTCATCAGTTATCATCCAGCTTGGAATCTGCATTCCAACTCTTGCCTTATTCTTCCCTGAATTGAATATGTTTTTGACCGTCTCATCATGTTTCAGATTCTGATACTTATCACGAGCTCTTCTTGAAATCTCAGGGTATACAGTTATGTAGTGTCCCACACCGAGCTTTGTGAATCTTGGATAAGGAATTAGTGTTAATGGATGTTCAAGTGCATAGTGTAATCCTTCCTATAGTAATTCAACATAGTCTGCATGGACACTGTTGACAAAGCAATACAACATCTGCATGATCTACAAAGGCGGTTGATCATGACTAGTGACTCATGTTGTGAGACATCGTGCAAACATCTTGCCAAGTGGCTGCCACGGTTGTACGAGACCAGTTGTCTTGAAGTTGGATGGCGATCTTAATTCCAATGTAAAACCAAGATCGTTTAGAAAGAATGGAACCATTTCCGAGAACTTAGGAGCAGTAATAAAGCGTTCATGATTGTTGTCTGTAGCTTGAGGAAGTTGAAATATCCGTCTGAAATCATCAAGTGTCAATGTGAGCTCTTTCCTGTCAAGCACAACTTGAGCCTATACTTGGATCAATCTTCCTTCAAAGTATGTCAGAATTGCCCCAAGTAGATCCATAGTACTGATAATGAAGCAGCAATGATGAATCTGATTGGATGATTTTGAAGAATGTTTGCTATTATTTTGCTTTCATTTGGGCACAATAGATTATCAAGATCAATATTCTTGTTGGCATCCATGAGAGCATAGCATTTGTTGGGTGGACACAATTCATCTTGACGAGCATCTGCTTGTCTGTGTGATTATGCCATGATGAATTCTGAATGAGTGACGACAAGATGTTAGATATCAAACAATTTTGTATGACATTTTTGTCTTTTTCCGCTCTGTCTATTTTATATGTTCTGTCAATTCTTTTTGAACATCTTTTTGATCAGTTTGTTTCTCATGTGTTTATTCTTGCTTTTTCTAGCACATGCCATACGCTTTATTCGTATTTTTCTTTTGATTTCTCTTTTTGTGTGTTATGGCATTTCTTTTTCAAACACACTTCATATTTGCTTTTTCACGTATGGTTTTTGTCTCTCTTTCTGTTTAGAATATACCTCACCAGAAATTCTTTGTGTAATGATACTCTTTCAAGAATAATGAAGATTCTATCTGATTTTGAATAAGACTTAATTTTGAAAAATTCAAGAGAAATCATTCAAATTCTTAAAACTTTTTGTGAAAGAGTACCATGTTGACACAATACAGAAACTTAAGAACTTTTTCAAAAATCATCTGTGTAAAATCATTTGTGTTTGATAACATGAAATCAGACAATCCTAATTCACCAACTGAATGGTTAGTTGGTCACTAAGTCACTCACTCCTTGTTCTATTCATTACAGAAAATGGTCGAAACCGGACATGACTTAGACCACTTAAAAAATTGAGAATAGAATTATCAGACTCAAGTTATTTGAAAATACTTCAATTTTGCTTTTTGTAATGAATTTTATACCATGTAAATAAACACATCTAATTCAACAACTCAAGTATGGCTTGCACACCCGATTCATGAGGTTCATGAATACCGCCGGTGCATTGGTCAAACCAAATGGCATAACCTAAAACTCGTAGTGACCATAACGAGTCGTGAATGCGGTCTTAGGAATATCTTCTTCACAAACTTTGAGTTGGTGATAACCCGACCTCAGATCGATCTTCGAGTAGACACTTGATCCTTGCAGTTGATCAAACAAATCATCAATCCTTAGAAGCGGATAACGATTCTTCCCCGTTAGCTTATTCGACTCTCTGTAGTGATGCACATCCAGAAAGATCTATCCTTCTTTTTGATAAACAAGACTGGAGCTCCCCAAGGTGAGGAACTTGGCCTTATAAATCCCTTGTCGAAAAGTTCTTGCAATTGGTCCGATAACTCTTTCATCTCTGAAGGAGCTAATCTATAAGGCGCCATTGCTACAGGTGCAACACCGGGTACTAGGTCAATTTGAAATCCCACTTGTCAGGTTGGTGGGACTCCAGGAAAGTCTTCGGGAAAAACTTCCGAAAAATCCCGCACAATCGGTACATCCCAATTCGCTTCTCTACTCTGACTTCTTCTTCGTCTTCTTCTCAGTGATGTGTGCCAAAAAGACATGACATACTTTCTGCATATACTTTCGAGTCTTGGTGCACGATATGATATTCAATTTGGACTCGCTTATACCATTGCTTCTGTCACCTTGAATTATTAGAGTTTCATTACCGTAGGAGATACGAACAATCTTCTCATTACAACGATCACGGCGTGATACTTCGACCACCAATCCATACCGATGATAACGTCAAAACTACCAAGTTCTATGCGCATTAAGTCGGTGTTGAACGGGTTATTTAGCAAATTTAAAGTACAACCCCAAATCATAGTATCGACTCCTATTTTTTTCCATCCGCTAACTCAACATCGTACTTAGTGTCTAATGCAGATGGGATGATATCAATTAAGGAGCTAAATGTAGTTGACACAAAACTTCTATCGGCACCGGTATTAAATAAGATAGAAGCATAACGACTATTGAGGAGAAACGTACCCGTAACGACATTTGAGTCCTGGTTGGCTTCTTCTCCTCTTCCCAACGCATACACTCTTCCCCGAGCTTCTCTATTACCAGTTTGATTCCCATGATTCTGGTTCTTTAACTTTGGGCAATCACTGTTGTAGTTCCCTTGCTTCCCACATTCATATCAAGTAACCATGGTCTTTTGATTTGCCCTGGGGCCCTTTGTTTGATTGCAGCAACTGGACTCCTACAATCTATGGTCAGGTGACCAACCCTTTTGCAATTCTCGCACTTTGCAGTGCACAGTCAAGTATGGTGCAACTTGCACTTATTGCACAATGTTAAGTTACCAGCATATTCTTTATTTTCACCAGACCCAACAGTGTAGGTCTTTTCCACATTCTGTCTCTTGTATGGTGGTTGTTGCACACGATTATCTCTTGGGTTGCTCTCCAAGCTCCTCTTGTTCTCAGCTTGTCTTGTAGCAAAAACACATACTTTCTGATCCATCAAACTGTTTGCCAACTTAATTGCATCTTGAAGCCTTGCTGGCCGAGCTAAAGTCACATTCTCTTGAATGCTATCTGGAAGACCCCAAATATACCTCTCAATTTTCTCTTCTTCGTCTGGAACCATTTTTGGGCACAATAAAGCCAACTCTTGGAAACGTTGTGTATAACCCACAACATCAGTACCCTTAACAGTCAGGTTCCACAACACATTCTCTAACTTTTGGATTTCGTTTCTTGGGTAGTAGACTTCGATCATCATTTTCATCAGATCTTTCCACGACATGTCATAAGCTGCATAAATCCCAACCGTATTAACATAGGAGTTCCACCATGTCAAAGCACCATCCAACTTAGTACAAGTAGCATACTTCACCTGACATTCAATAGCACGGTTGTTAATGTGGAATACAGATTCCATCTTTTCAAACCATCTAGCCAATCCTATGGCGCCCTTGGTGCCTTTGAAGTTACGGAGCTGGCAGTTTAAAACTCCTTGTATGTGCAACCACAAGTCGTGTGCATGGTTCTCCTACTGCCACTTCCTTTACTGTGGCTTCCATTTCCATTTTCGAACCTATTATTCTGATTAGCCTCGTAAGTAAAAAACACACCAGCTACACGTTGGGCTATCAGCTGCTCAATGGCATCGAAAGTCATTCCTTGTATTGTAGTTGGCATTATTCTTTAAAATTTACAAAAAATATAACACATGAGTTTTCATCCAAAATATAATCATGACACACAAAAAGTATAATGTAATGAGATCATGACACATAATGGATATAACGAACACGACACGCAGAGATATAAATAAAATCAACCATGGCATAAATAAATCAACGTCACAATATAGCATATTCATAACCAACATCATAAGTTAATACTTAATACATCGTTTTACATGAATAAAAGAGTACAAGTTCCTTATTAACTCTACTAACCAAGTACTACTCAGTTTAGCATGATATAATACAAAAGAAGCTACAATGATGCTAATCTATCTATATATGGAGCCAATGCCTCTTAATATCCCAGATACGAATCTCAATGTCACGCGCTCGACTCCGTAACTCTACCATCTCTAGGCGGTCAGCTCTATGGGACTCTTGAAAATCTACAATATCCATTTGAGCAGCCCTCCGTGACTCTTGTAGTATCTCAGCACGCTACTCTGCAACCTCAACCTCAACCTTAACATGTAGACTCTTAACATCATGCTCTGTCATCTTAGTACTCTATAGGCGAGCTTTATCTCTAGTCTGTCTGATATGGCTCTGCTTAAGACAAGTCTCTGCATCCTCGACTCGACTGCATAACTCTATGATCTCAAGTCTGCCTGTCACCTGTGCATCCCGCAGATCCACAACTAGCTACTTAGTAACCATAGCTCGGATGTGTAATAATGTGATCATGTCACTGGATATCCTCAATGAATCTATGGTGACCTCATCATGCTGCTCCAAAGTCCCGACTATAGCACGAAGAGTCACAATATCCTACTCAGCACATGTCAACCTGATCTGTAAGGTCTCAATGTCATCCTCTATCTCCTCCACACGCTCTAGTAGCATCTGCTCCCAATAGTCGTAGATCTGATCAATGTCTCCATCATGACGGGTAAGCCTTGCCACTAGTAGAGGGATAGTCTGCTCAATTGTCTCACTAGTAATTGGTAGAAAACGTGTTGCTGTTGCTGCTGAACTCTCACCAATCTCAAAGGTTCTAGAGGCACCCTCTCCAATACTATATCTGAGATCAAATCCTCGTCCAAGGGGAATCGTCTGGTATCAACCCTAGTCCAGGTGTGGTGAACTCTGCCGTAGCCTCGGCTAGGGTATCTGTTAGGTTCAAGAAAGTGTTTATTATTATGTGAATTGGTCTTTGTATAATTTTGATTAGTTTTATAGTTTTATTGGTAATTATAATGCAATAAAGTCTATCTTAGTCAAAGTTAAGTAATGTTGACCAAGGTTTGAGTAAAGTTAGGAAAATAGAATAGGACAAGCAATAAGTATAAATACCCATCTAGGAGGGGTATCTATACAAGACTTTACATTTGTTGTAATTCACTTCTCCCTCCTATTTCTATTTTCCATTTGAAATGAAAATTTAGAACATAATGAAAATACTCTCTAGCTCATCTCCTCTATTCTTATTATCTTTCGTATGATTACTATTATGCAAACATGACATATAACAAGTGGTATCTATTGCCGGGAGAGATCTAGCGTGTGTTTCGTGAATCAAATCAAGTTTAACCATGTGAAATTTTGATCTATTAGCTTTCGTATGGATGAACAGTGGGTTTCGTATGAGTTAGATTTATGATTTGATGAGTTTTTGATCTTAAAACGCATAATAATAGCTTTAGTAACCATCGAATTGTAGGTTTAATATCTAGATTACGAAAACTACGTGTTTTAGATTGGATTTGATCGGAAAATATTGATTTGATAGCTTTCGTAAGCAAGAAATAAGGTTTCGGTAACTGTTTTAGGCGGGAAAATAGCTTTCGTATTTCAGTTTTTGAGCTTTCATATTGCAGTTTTGGTTTCGTAACTATCATACGTAAGTCATTTTGTAGCTTTCGTAAACTAGTTAAGCTTTTGTAATCAGTAAACTAGCTTGCGTAACGTAGAACTGAATTAATTTGGAAAAGATAACATTGATATTATCACTCTAAAATGCTTAAAATCAGATTGATAGATTTTTTCTAAGCTTTGTAGCTAAGAATTTACGTAAGTAAGACGTTTCTTGGATTTTACTAAAGTAGAGGTTATTTGGAATTTACGAAAGGAGGTTTCGTAAATTGGAAACTTTCAGTAACCGTTTGGTTTCGTAAACAGTGGAAGCTTTCGTAGAACTGTGTTTTCATAAACAAGAGGTTTCATATCAAATACTTGGTTTTGGTTTCGTACTTCAAGCTTATGTATCACAGGTTTCGTAACACAGTTTCTTAACTAAGGGTTTCGTAAAGAAGGTTTCGTATTACAGTTGAGGTTTCGTAAGACTTAGTTTCATAACAGAGGTTTCATAACATTGTATTCATAGTTGGAAGGTTTCGTATCTCGTTGGAAAAGGTTTCGTAACACATTTTTGAGGTTTCGTAAACTGTTTCAAAGGTTTCGTAACACAATCACTGGGTTTCGTAATACAGTTTTAGATGTTTCGTAACACAGTTGGTGGGTTTCGTAACACTGTTTCATAGGTTTCGTATCTCATATTTTCGGTTTCGTAACACAGATTAAGAGGTTTCATATCTTCTAATTTTAGATAATTGAGCTTTCGTAACAAGGCTTAAGTATTACTTAGACTTTTGTAGCAAACCAAGGTTTTGTTTCTTCAAAGTTACTTCATTGTAATACAAGACAAGGTTGTTATTGCTCGTTAACTTCACGATTACAAGACTTTATCTCCAAAACGATCCAAGTTTGCACTGTAATCATTTGATACAACATGTCTACTTCAAACAATTCCAATCAACAAACTTTAGCAGAGTCGGGAGCTAATGAAAGACCTCCAATGCTTAAGAAAAGGAATTATATTCCATGGGAAAGTAGATTCAGGAGGTTTTTGGATAATAAACTTGAAGAAGGGGAAAGCATGTGGAATTCAATTCAAAATGGACCTTTGAGGCCAATGATTCCTGATCCAGACGGTGCTGTGAAACATAAACGGTATTGTGAAACAAATACTTAAACCGTTGTCTAAAATGACTGAGAATAACAAGAAGCAATACATTGCTGATGTGAAAGTCATGAATCATCTTCTTCAAGCAATACCAAAGATATATACAATCAAGTGGATGCATGTAAAAACGCTATGGAAATGTTGGAACGAATTAAGAAGCTGATGTTTGGTTCTGATGTTACTATCCATGTAGGACACTCACGTCTTATGGATGAGTTTGACAAATTTGCAGCAAAAGAAGGAGAATCGTTAGAATCCGTGTATGAATTATTGACAACGCTTGTGAATATTATGGATCGTAACAATGTTTGTCCTATTTCAGTGTCAATCAACACCAAGGTTCTCAATTGTTTACAACCCGAATGGAGCAAATATGTCAGCATGGTTCGTCACAATCAAACTGGGGAGACAGTTTCTTATGATATGATGTATGATTCTTTATACAATTCGAACCATATGTTCTAGCATCCAAAGCAAAGAAAGCTGCCAAGAATCATGATCCATTAGCCCTTATTGCTCATTCCAATGCTTCTTCATCACAATTTCATGCAAATTCTTCTTATTCACCACAACCATACTATGTCACACATCCTTCATCAGTTGTTGACTATGAAGATGAATATCAAGGAGAGTTACATGGGGATTCTCAAGAGGACAAGCTTACAACTGCCATGATGTTATTAGCCCGAGAAATCACTCAAAAGTTCTCCACACCTATCAATAATCGTCCTTGTACTTCATCAAACACAAGGAATCAAGCCGTGATTCAGGATGGTCGAGTTAACATACAAACCAAGAATGCAGGTTACGGTGGCAATGGTAATAAGAATGCATGGAGACAAAGCAGGAATCAAGCGTTTAATGCAGGGAATGGAACTGATGATAGCAATCAGATTATTCAGCGTGTTATCCGAGAAAGGCAAATGTTCAGTGTTATAACTGCAATGAAAAAGGCCACTATGCTCGTGATTGTCAGAAACCAAGAGTTCGTGATGCAAAGTATTTCAGAGAACAAATGTTGTTAGCTATGAAAGATAAAGCCGGAAGCAACCTCAACAACGAAGAAAATGACTTCATGCTTGACACTTCATATGGTGAGGAAACTATGGAAGAGTTAACTGATGCAGTCATGTTGACGGCTCGAATTCAACCAACTGATGGTAATGCTGAGACTGTGTCATCATATGATTCAAAGACTGTTAGTGAGGTAAATGCTTCATCCAAGGTTCATGAACAAATGCGTTGTGCAAAACGTAAAACTATTATTCAAACATCTGATGATGATCAAATTGATTCTAATATCATATTTGATGATCCATATGTGGAAAATAATGGTGGTACATCTGACCATGATTCAAATGATCATGACGAATATCATAAAATTCAAGTGCTAGCATATGATGTTCAAAGAGAAGCTGAAAATCAAAAACGATTAAACAGTGAGCTTAAAAAGCAAAAGATGTTGCTACAAAAGGAGCTCGAGATGTGTAAGGATCAGGTCAAATTGTTTGAGTAAAAAACACTTCAATGTTCAAAATATAAAGAAACATGTGAAGAGTTAGAACGTGAATTAAGGAATGATAAGAACACCATTGAGAGACTTTTGAAATAAAAAGATAACATTCAAAGTGATTTTTTCAAAATCTAAAATGAAAAGATAATAATTCAACATGAAACTGAGTTAGCTTAAAAGGCTTTTAAATAACGAGAAAATAGGTATCTTGAAGATATTTGTGATATCGAAGAAAAACTGAGTTCTCATGATCGAATTGTTTATAAAATGGGTTAATCGATTCAAATAATTCACATGCTCAGAAAGACACTAAATAAAGTTTATGATCCTTTTCTTAAAGCTGGGTTGGGTTACAAGAATCCCGAATGTCTTAAGAAGGCCATTGCAGCACAACCAAAAATGTATGATGGTGAAAAGCTTGATAGTGTTCATTTGAAAATTAATTCACCAGATTCAGAGGAAACTTTAGAGGATGCGGAAGAAATTCGATTGAAAATGAGAAACAAAATGGTTCAAATTAATTATGGAAAGTTAAATGCGCTTTATGAAACATTTGTACCTCAACAAGACTTTTCTATGGAATTCAATTCCTTCTACTTCTACTAATGGTTCTGAGTCAAAAGTAGTCACATCGGATTTACCAATTCTAAAAATGCCTAAAAAGAGTAAATTGTTAAAAATGTTTGACACAATGGGTATGGAAATTGATGGTTTACGAACAAGGATTGATATTACTCTTTTAGAAGACCGACAACGAAGATGGATGTCAGATAGTCAAAATTCTTTAACAGAGTTTTATAAAACTGATGTAATTACGATGTCTGCTTCATTAACAATGAATTTGAAAGAACTTAAAGAAGAATTCATTGAAGAAGTACAAGAAATGTTAAATATTTTTGAATCAATGGATCAGAAAGTTGATGGAAAATCTTCAAAAGAAAATTTTCTTCAAAATGAGATCGATGGACTTTTAGAAGTATCTTTGACAAGTGAAATCCGAGATTGTGCGTTGCTTTCTGTTGAAAAACAGAAAAATGAGTTGTTAAAAGATGAACTTACGAAAAGTTCAAGTGATTTCAAAGATATCCAAGCTAATTTACTCAAGAGAATCAAAATTCTTGAAAATGATTTTAACCGATCACAAGCTCAAAGTATTGATTTTGAACTAAAGTTACAACATCAAAAAGAGAAAATGGCTTGTGATGTCTCTTGGAAGTCAAAGTTGTCAACATTAAATGATGAGAACGTGTTGCTCAAAACTCAAGTTGAATCTGTTGTTGAAGAACGAGAAAATATTAAACTTGAATTTCAAAAGCTTTTTAATTCTATAAAAGTGATAACGCTCAAATTATACATGTTTTTATATGCGTTATCAATGCTTTTATGTATATTTATTGGTTAAATATAAGAACTTTTGGTATCGAATAGAACACATTTGTCATTGTATGTTCTTGGAATGTGTCATGGAAGAAAACGAAAGAATACACGAAGATTTGAAGCTTAAACGAAGAAATAACTCAAGATTAAGATCTCCCGACACCTGTCTAATGTTTTGGTCATAACTCGGTCATACGAACTCGGATTTTATTGATTCAAATGGCCACGAAAAGAGAATTCAATTATCTACAACTTAGAAAAACGTTCAAGAGCTGAAATATTACCAAAACCACCGGTTTTACAAATGGGTACAACACACTTTATGGAGATGCAATTAATTCGCGAACTTGGCCCAAAATACATCCACATACATCCCCAACTTGGTCTCCATGTAATTTCTAGCCTATAAATACAGCCTTTGGGAGCTTGGGATGAAATCATCTCTTATATATCTCATCATACACAATTCACAAAAAGAAGATCCAAGAAACTGACGAAGTACGCCGCACTTATCATAAGCGCGCCGCACTTTCCACCATCAAAAAGTACGCCGCACATTTCATTATCTACACCGAACTTCTTATCGAGTTTAAGACAATTAAATTAAATTAAATTCTAATCGCATTAACACCCCAAGTATGTCGCACAAACTTCTTTGTGCGTCGCACTTTTACCCCAAAATCAGCCTATAAATAGTGGACGAATTTCATCCCCATTTTATTCATCTCTCACACACAATTCTCCCCTCACCCACCACCATCTAATCACGAATTTCAAGAGTAGTGACAATACTTAAAAGTTCGGGAAGATAGGAATTGATAGCTTGGTTTTTAGAATAGTTTTTGATTGGGAAAACTAATTGCCGAATCATTGAACTTGTAATCATTTGGTATAATTTCTATAACTCTTTTAATATTAAGTTTTCTGGAATTTATATGATTGTTATGATCTTCATCTCTTTGATTATGGAGTAGTCATTTTTATGTTTGTTTGGGCGATATGTGATCTTTGATATGGAGCGTTTGGAAATGTGTTTATTGAATTGGTAAAACATATTTTATATAAGAATATAGGCCTAAAGGACTCTTTTATATATGTGTTTAATCATTCATTTATTATATTGGTTATAATAACTTATAAATACTAAAAGGATTTGTTGTTATTAATCGATATAATCACTAGTTACACTTAAAGGCCGAAAGGATTTGTAACTCATGATATATATACTCTCTAAACTTATAAACACTATCCTAAACACTTTGTCTTAGTAATCGTTTCCTAAACAAGCATACTTTAATTTCTTGCTTGAATCATCTTTTAATCGCTTTCTTTACAATATTCGATATATGCACAATTTGGTTAATTTGATCTGTGACAATCATTTTAGCCTTAGCACATTAATTACAAACTGTGAAAACTCCAATTCCTGTGGAACGACCTGGACTTACCTAAGCTATATTGCATACGAAAGGGTATACTTGCCCGTGTTGTATTTTTAGTAAAAATAGGTATGATTGTAAGTATTCACACTGTAAATATATATAATATATAATAAAATATAAAATATATATATAAGTCTAAAAATCAACAAGATCAATGATACCGAGAAGTAGTATAGAGCTTTCCCGGGTCGTTTATCCCCAACGAGGCTGGAATGGAAAATCGATACAATCGAAGATTTGAGTTTGAAGGAAGGAATTGATTTGAGAAGTTGAAAAAGTCAAATTAGATAATAACGAACTAAAACGTTTAAGAAAAACCTAAAAATTAAACTAGAAAACGAGAGCCCGAATCCCGAACAAAAGGGGGAAAACCTAAAATCTTTAAAAATAAACCTACGAAGAAATTTTTGCTTCTAAACTACTCTAGGGATCAAATAACGAAGAATGAAAAAGACTAGACCGAAAACGGAGTTCGTTTGACCCAAAAACGAGTCAAAACAAAATCCCGTACCCGGACCCGTTCTTTAAACGACAAAAAGTTGTAAAAATGACCCTACGAAAAATTTTATATTTTTCCTACAAACTAGATTATAAAAGAAAATTTTCTAAAAAAGCAAAATATTTTTTTGATAATTTTTGTATTTTTTATGAATTAAATAAACTTTTAACTAAATTAAATTATAAAAAATATTAAACGATTACGAAAAATTATGAAAAATTTACAAAAAATACTAGACTTTGTAAAGATCCTACGAAAAATGAAAAACAAAAATAAGCTGAAGGAATAAGCCCCGAAATAAGCTTGAACAGCTTATAAGCCTTTAGGCTCAAAATGTCCTTATATATTAATGCCCTTGAGTCTTTAACGAAAAAGACCCAAGGGCGCAGTGGTACCAGTGGCTTAGAGTGTGTTGTATAAGAGGGGGATGTATCGCTTGGTCCGGTTCGAGTCTATGTGCTCACCCGGACAAAGTGTTCTTCCTCCTTTTTTTTCGAAAACTCAAAGAAGCAAAGTTGTTAAGCTCGTGGGGCTTAACAACTTTGTCTTCTACAACTTTTTCTGAAAAGCCCTCAATAAGCTTAAAATTAAGCTTATATTTGACAGAATGGCTTATTTAGGCTTAAAGGCAAAAAAGGCTAAGTCTTTTTAGACTTAGGGTCGAATTAAGCTAAGACAAAGACTAGAATAAGCTAAGGGTATATAAATAACCTATATAAGCTAAAAAGGAATGGAAAAGCTAAATAAAATAGCTGTGGAAGCTTATTATGACAGATACAGCTTAAACAAAAGCTTAAGGCTCTAAAATGGCTTTATAAAAAGACTAGGAACAAATAAGCTAGAAAAAAAAGTAATAAGCTAACAACTACTTCAAAAAACGTAACTAAAATGCTATTAGGAACATTTTGATGATTATGGGAATAAGACTCAACTAAGAAAAAATTAAAATATAAGCAATACCTCAGCATATGGGATGCAAAACAGCCAAAAGGCAAGTTTTGGCTTAGAAATAAGCCCACAAATAAGCTCTTCAGGTCTCGAAACTTTGAGGTCTTTATTTAAGAGCTCTTATTTTACTCTTAAATAGCCAAATAACTTGGGTCTTAAGTGTGCTTAAGAGCAAGAAAAAGTGGCTTAAATCTCCCCTTTGCACCAGGGGAGTTTAAAGCTTAATGCTGTGGGATATTTGAAGCTTGTTAAAGCTGTCATATTAAGCTCATTGAAAAGATAATCCTATAAACAAAAAAAGATTTAGTGTTAATACCTAAATCAACTTGTGCTCAAATGTTTTTGAACTCTTTAAAAACCATTTTAACTTGCTTATTTTTGGTGGTGAAAATGGCCTTTGGTTACTAGAAACTGTGATCAAAAAGACCTTTGTGGTTTCATTTTGACTCACACAAGTAAAAAGACCATGGCTTTTGGACAGTCTTTTTTAGACACCACACAAAACACACTCTTTTTTTATGCAAAAACTCACAAATCCTACAATGTCGCTTAATCAAATAAGCACTTGTGGTGGGTCTCTTAAAAACCTCACAGTTATGGAATAGTTTTAAAAACTTTGCGAAAAACAATTTAAAAAAACAAGAACCTGTGAAATACTTTTAAAAACAGCTTATATGAGCTTAATAACTTAAGCTAAAACCAACTCATGTACCACTACCCATGATATTTAAACCTGATTTTGACCCGTTTTTAAGCTTATGCCAAACACCCCTTTCGCTTTAAAACTGTGCACCAAAGTGAGTTTAAATATTTTTTTAAGCTCTAAACTTTGAAAACCTTTTATCCCCTCATTACTTATATTGACCTACGAAAACTATGTTTAACAATAAAGTCCTAGCTTAATTAAGAAAAAAATATAGCTAGTTTCTCAGCTAGCTTATTACACTAACTTGGCAGTTTTAAGTTATAAACTAAGATTAAACAAATTTAACCTAATGAAAACTTAAGACAGCTAGAGGTTAAGCCTAAACAAACATGATTAAAGAGAATTAAATAAAATTTGAACAGAAATAAGCAAAAGATAAAGCTAAAATTAAGCTAAATTGAGGCTTAAGGAATTAAACCTGAGAAATTTGTTGTCTCAGAACCCAAAGCCACTCTTTCTGAGTGAGTGGCTTAAAACCCTGTCCTAATGGCTCCTTAGCCTCTAAACCCTGAGCAATAAGCTCAATAAGCTTATATTAGCTTATTTCTTCATAAGCTTCCAAAATCGCACTCAATGGGAACTTTATGAAACTGAAAATGTCTAATTTAAAACTGTATGTAAGCGGCTTATAAAAGTTATAGAACTGAATTGGAGCTTATTAACAAGAATAAGCTCTAATGAGCTTATTGAGAGCTTATTGAGTAAAAAGAGCTTAATTTTTCATTAAAACAGAGAATTACAAATGCATAAGAGACATTAACTTAAAAACACTTTAAAATACTTTTAAAACTATATTAAAACGACATAAGAACTGAATTAAAAACTGAATTCTTTGCCACAATGGCTTACAAGGCTTTTATAGCAAAAAAAATACAACTAGGTCTTCTTTTCTTCTCTCTTGCTGTTGTGCTTGTTTGTAGACACACAAACAGGGATGTGTTTGTTTTGTGAGTGGTTTAAACCTCTAATCTTGGCCCTTCAATCTTCAAAATTCAATCTTGGTCGTCGAATTTAGCTTTGGGGGGTGTGGGATTGCCAACTTGGCATATTTGTAGCTGGGAAAGGTAGTGGAGGAGGGGGAAAATGAATATCCATGGGGGAATTGGGTTTACAGGGTAAAAGGATGGTGGAGAAGTCTTGGACTTGCAGCTTGTGCTTCTTTTGGAGAGCAAAAACGAAGTGTGCTTGTTGTGTGAGGTGAATCTAAAGCAAATCCCAGCCTTTGATTTCTTTTGAGCTTCTTTGGAGACAATCTCAGCCATCGAAATGCTTTTGGGAATGGAGAGGGATTGCCAACATGGCATTTATACAACTGGGGGGGTAGTAGGGTGGATGAAATGATTTTGGCTAGGGAGAGAAGTGGTTTTGCAGGGGAGAAGTATGGGACGATAGTCCAAGTTGTAACTGGGTTTTGGGGCGGGAAAGAAGACTTTTTGGGGGAGTTGGCAGCTTGGTCCCCTCAAGTTATATAACTTGAATGCAATCTCTACCCGATGTGCACTTTTGACCCTTGTCTTTTAATCTTTTGTAATACAACTTTAGGCTTGGCAGTTTTAGCCCCTCAAGTTGTATTTTCTTTACTTGGCTTGACTTTTGACTTTGCCCTTTCCACTCCGTGCTTGGATTTGCTTGTTTTTGGCTTTCTTTTTGCTCCTTTTCTTGAATATCCGTTTCCTGCACAATACAAATGCAAACATACAAATACAATGTATTTTTGGTATGTTTTTAGTCATTTAAGTCCGTTTATAGTGGAAAATGGTATGTGTAATTAAGCACATACCAAAATCCCCCATACTAAGGTATTGTCGTGTCCTCACGCAATGTTATGAAGTAAACATTTACGAAAACTAAGAATCTCAATCCCCCTCGACTAATAACTTTGAAAAGTAGCTAAGTGTTTGTCAAGGGGAACTAAAGAATCAATAGCTTCGACAAGTCCCGTTTTCACCATTTTTTATATGTACACTAACTATCACTAATATTTTTGGATTTTCCTTTCTTTTTCTTTTCTTAACTAACATGCTCGACTTCCTTTATTTTATCAACACTGGGATCATAGAATGAGAAACGCCCATAGAATAATCTACGGATGTTCTGATGGATAAATTTATCGTCCCCGATCTTTCACTAGCTCCAAACCAAGCAATTAAACAAGATCATGTCAATATAAGTCTAAATGCTAAGCACTCATACTTATGACTTGTGAACTTTTAACTCCCAACATGAATATATGATTTAAATGTGTGTACTCAACTCAACTCAATCATAGATCAACTTATTTCCATAGTCGTAATTCAAGATGAATCGTGACTCAAAGCAACAACTTATTAGGATCTTGTAACTTGATTTTAAAGAACGAGATTTTAACTGTAGAACTTTTTGCAACATCTTCATCATTATAATCATAAGTTCTTAAGGCTAGGAATGCGTTGCTTAGTTTGAACACCTACTTAGGCCTCGCTCCCTAGTAGGATATCACAACCAACGACCGATGTTCTTAGTTTGAAAACCCACCCCGTTGCTAGCGTAGTGGGAAATCACAACAACACCTTCTTCCTAATATGGCTAAGGATAAGTGTCTTAGTTTGAACCCTCACCTAGACCTGTTTTTGATACCCCACGGAGAATACTTAATCGAAATACTCTACCGACGGCAACCAACAACTTTTAAAGTCTTAAAGCAAGTTATTCTTAGTTCAAAATTGTACTTGAGTTTAGAAAAAGAAATCTTAACCATTAAATTTTCATTTATTGCTACATATTATACTACCGTCATCATTTACATGACTACAACATCGGCCACGCCTCCGACAAGATGTAATTGACTTATCTGACGACGACTTTTTTATTGTAACCCACTACTGATATATTATCTCACTATGCCTTGTTTTGAAAGACTGTCAACATCGATGTGAGGCCGGCAAATGCATTAACCCATTTAACACTCCACAGTATAAATTATATATATATATATATAATAAATATTATATCTAATATATATAAATATATATATAATATCGAATATATATATTTTGCAACATATTTTCCGTAATAGAGAAAATTTCGTTTTAGAAACTCAAGTATAAAGCTGAACTAAGAATGAATATTTGTTTCCGAAAGAGCTTTATTTTTTAGATAAAATGACGTTTAAGTTAAAGCAAAAAATTAAGCAGTTATAGTCAGGTAGAGCTTCGGGAGAAAAAGCGACAAGTAACACCTATAGTCTTTTAAGAATTCCAAATAATCCTTGCTTAGCATCCTACATGTAAATAACATTATAATTAACAGCATTTTCCGTTCTCGCAAGTTTTAAAATCCCGTAATAAAAGATCGCGCTGAAAGCATACCTAATAAACTTTCGTTTATTAAATGGTTAAAGAACAAAGCTAGGGCTCAACACGCCCGATCGAGTCAAAATTTATTCTCATTCTACCCATTGGGAAAGTCAAAACTGTGACAAAACACTTATAATTTTTTTAAATTTTTTTTAAATTATTTTCATTTTTTGAAATTTGTGTAAAAACGGGAATTACTTGACAACAGACGGTTGCAGAAAAAACAATCGATAGATCCCCCCAAATACTAGAACTAAACATCGTCCACCGAGGTTTTAAAAGGATACCTCACGTAAATCTAAGGGCCGATAATGAAGTGTGCCAAAAGATAAAAGTTAGTTACTCAGATTTGTATACTGGATTTCCCAAAATAAAGTAGAGATCGAAACTCTTGTGAATGAAAGATAAAACTGAGAGCACGAGAGCCTTCACAATCCGGGAAACCCTGGACATACAACACAAATCCACAAAAACATGGAACAAAACACTGGTAATGGAAAATGTAAGCTCCTACACAAAAACATTAATTTATTACTAAACAGATTGATAAGCATGGGAGATGCCCCCCTCCCACGAAGCGCTTGTTTAAGGTCGCTACGCTTGACCCGATTCCTCGAATTCAATTGTCCTTGGGGAAGGTCCGGTAGATCGGGGACTACCTCGTTGGTACTCCCCACCAAAGTAGTGTTACAAAAACGGATCATTCACTTTGAAGTTTGCCCGAGATTTTGGATAACTCCATGGTGCCATATGGAAAAACTTGGGTTACAGTGAATGGTCCACTCCAGCGGGTCTTAAGTTTGCCCGAGAAAATCTTCAATCTAGAGTTAAAGAGGAGGACTCGATCACCGACATTGAAAACGCGATTTTTGATCTTGGAGTCATGGATTCTCTTTGTTTTCTCCTTGTAAATTAAAGAGTTTTCGTAGGCATGATCACGAAGTTCATTAAGTTCGTTGAGCTGAACTTTTCTGTGATCACCCGCGGTTTTGATATTGAAGTTTGTATGCTTAAGGGCCCAGTAAGCTTTGTGCTCCAACTCAATCGGTAGATGACATGCCTTTCCATATACAAGCTTATACGGAGTACACCCGATGGGTGTTTTGTAAGCTGTACGGAAGGCCCAGAGAGCGTCATCCAGTTTGTCCGACCAAGAGGCACGATTTTCGCCCACGGTCCTTTCAAGAATTCTTTTTAAACCACGATTGGATACCTCAACTTGTCCACTTGTTTGTGGATGATACGCGGTGGAGAGACGATGAGTGACTCCATATTTAAGCATGACTTTTGAAAACTGGTCATTGCAAAAATAGGTTCCGCGATCACTTATGATTGCACGAGGGGCACCAAATCTGGAGAAGAGAGTTTTAAGAAATTTGCAAACAACTCGGGCATCATTGGTGGGGAGCGCTTTCGCTTCAACCCATTTTGATAAGTAATCGACTGCCACGAGTATATATTTGTTCCCTCTTGAAGACGGGAATGGCCCCATAAAATCAATGCCCCAAATGTCAAAGATTTCGCAAACTTGGATAGAGTTTTGTGGCATCTCATCACGTTGCGAAATTTTTCCTTGACGTTGACAAATGTCACATCGGGTGACAAAGTCGTGGGCATCCTTGTAAATCGTGGGCCAATAAAATCCTGAATCGAAGACCTTTTTAGCGGTGTAATTGGCACCGTAGTGTCCCCCGGTGGGTCCACTGTGGCAAGCTTTAAGAATGTCAAAAGCTTCTTGCCCCGAAACACAACGCCTAATTACTTGGTCAGCACAGATCTTGAATAGAAAGGGGTCATCCCAGAAGTAATGTTTGACATCTTTGAAAAACTTGTTTTTCTGTTGGGACGACATTCCTTTGACAATGAAGTTCCCCGCATGGTAATTTGCGAATCGCAAACCGATGGGGTACTATCATTACTAAGATCCAACTGATCCAAGAGTTCAGTGGGAATGTCTATCCCGGATTTCCTGTTCTCGAACCATTTTTGGTGAGGGTTCTCAAGTCTGGAGAGATGATCGGCGGCAAGATTTTCTGCTCCTTTTTTGTCTCGGATCTCAATATCGAATTCTTGGAGCAAAAGGATCCACCGCATTAATCTTGCCTTAGCATCCTTTTTAGCAAAGAGATACTTAATAGCAGAATGGTCTGTGTACACTATGCTTTTGGACAAAACGAGATATGACCGGAATTTCTCAAAAGCGTACACTACGGCAAGTAATTCTTTTTCGGTCGTAGTGTAGTGTGCTTGAGCTTCGGTCATTGTCTTGCTGGCATAGTGAATTGGTTGGAAATGCTTGTTCTTTCGTTGCCCTAGGACTGCCCCAATTGCAAAGTCGCTTGCATCACACATGAGTTCGAAGGGCAAGTCCCAGTCTGGAGCAATCAAAATTGGAGCCTCGGTCAATTTTCTTTTAAGTGTATTAAAGGATTCGATACACTCTTTTGAGAAGAAAAATAGAGTCTCTTTTTCAAGCAAGTGGGTGATAAGTGTAAAATACATATATCCTTTTATGCCTAAAATATCCCAATTAAACCCAAAACAGACCAAAAATAGCAAAAATATGCTTGTATTTGTGTTTTGTGTGTGCAGGTACGGATAAGTCAAAAATCACAAGAAAACAGTCAAAAACGAGCAAGCACGGACACGAGAATCAGAAGAGTACAAAAAGAAGCCAAAGAATCAAAGCCGAAGCCAGAAAAGTCAAGCCTCAGCCAAATCATGATCAATAAAAGTCAACAAACCCAAAACAAACCCACTTTTCCTTTTATAACAGCCACAAGGGCCAGTTTTGCAATTTTCGAAAGATTGTTTATAACTAGAAATAGAATAAATAAAGACAAGGGCTGAAGTTGCTATTTCCCAAAGTTCAAACGAGTTTTTACCCATTCCAGTTATTAAAAAGGGCGGGTAAATCCCATTCACTGTTCATCATCTTCCCAAACGTGCCCTTGGCTCAAAACAAAGGGGTTTTCAAAATTAGAGGGTACAAAGGACAATTTAGGTGTCCAAGTACTCCTTGGCAGTAAGAAATGTCACTCCCCATCTCTGATTAGTCCAATCCCAAAGGAAGAATGCCACGTTATTGAGAAAAAGCACAAGTAAAGAAGAAAATTGCTCTTGTTTCCCTCACAAAAGAAACACAAATGCATCAAAAAGAGAATGACAGGCTGGCAATCCTCAGGTGTCCACAAATTAATCCAACGGCCACAATAGAAGCTCAAATGATTGAAGAAATGATTGGTTGAGATTGAAAGTTTGGAGAGCAGGGCAAGAGGGCTAGAATCTTCCCTAGCTGGCTATAAATAGAGCCTCACTCTTCACACACACATGGACATAGAATTTTTTTTCACAAGTAGCTTTTAATTTAGTTGTAGCTTAAATTTTAAATTCTTAGCTTAATGATGTTTTAATCTTGTAATTTTCCTTTAAAAGTATTGTAAGCATGTTTTCTTTTAATGAAATTCAGTTTTTCTTAATCTCTCCCAATTTCTTTTTCATAAGCTCTCTTAACTAAACTAAATTCTCTCAATAAGCTCTTAATAAGCTCTTTCAGTCTATAAGCTGAAATAGAGCTTAATCAATTCAGAGTTAAGCCTTTCTAAACCTTAAACCAGTCTAAACTACATTTACTATGGAATGCATTAGAATTGAGCTTTAAGAAGGGGATCTTAACTTGGAAGAGATCCCAAGGACTTATACCCTAGCTTATTAATAAGCTAGGGAGCTTGTAGCTGCTCTTAATTGAGACCTTTTGTTTAGCTAAAGGTTCAAGTAAGCTTCTCTTTTCCTTTTTCTCTAATTTTAGTTTAAAATACCTAGTTATAGATTATATGCTTATTATTGCTTATTTGCTTATTCTCTTTGCTTATTAGTACTTATTTGTGATTAGTTTAGCTTAAATACCTTAGATATTCATCTGTTTTGCTTTTGATAGTTTAGAACTTTGTTTTTCATAAATTTGTCATATAACTCATAAAAAGCCAAAAATATTAGATTAGATTCTTAGATCTTGCATTATAGCTTAATTCAGTAGTGTAATTTTGCTTAAATTAGTTGTTAAAATCTCCTAGTTATCTGGTTTCATAGCTTTGTTTATTAGATTTCACTTTAAAAGCTTTTCTAAAATTCTGTCAAGTGGTAAAGGGGTGTTTGGCAAAAGCTAGTTTGACTATCTAAAGTCAATAATTTTGTGCAAAACCTTTTTAGTCAGCTTTGAATTTAGAGACTTAGTTCTTTCCAAATGGAAAGAGGCATTAGGTTGATGCTTGCACCGAGATCGGCTAAGGCTAAGCATTCATTCATCTCCGAAAAGTCACACGGTATAGAGAATATCTACGTGTCCCCAAGTTTCAGGGAAAATTTTTTTAGGATAACCGCCGAGCATTCTCGTTTATATCGGTTTTCTTTGTCAACTCAATTATCTTAATCCTGTCAGTGAGATCTATCTAAACATTTGGTGCAAATTGGGCATAGTGTAGAGAGCGTCCCAGCGAAACTTAGCTTCGAAATGGAGATTCCGAAAAAACCTCTCCCCCTCTCCATAAATTTTGAAGCTAGAACATTGTCTTTTTCATGGAGCTTTTCTTTGTTGGCCCTTGAAGGATAAGGCAAGGTTGGTTTAGTCTTTGGAACAACAACGGGTTCACCAATTTGGTCATCAGTTTGAACCACCGGAGGTTGGATGTTTTCGGTGCTTGGTTGCACCGTATCCTTTGTCACCTCGGATCAATTTCCCTGTCTCTTAGGAGGAGAAGAATTTGAGTTCCATTATAGGAAACAACCGCTTCGGGTAGTGATTGCATTTCACATCACCTTGTTCAGGGTTAGCAGTGGTGTTGCTTGGATAGAGAACCCGACCGAAGTAGAAGCAGTATTAACTATTCACGAAATTGGTTGGATCAATGCCCCGTTATATTTGCCATTTTATCTTGCTTATTTTGCATAACCGGCGTCTTAGCTTTGACGTAGTGATCAAATGACTAAACACACCTGGTGTTGATAGCTGAAGCGGGAGCTTGTTATGGTAGAGCTTGAAAAGTCGGGGGTTTGATAAATCTGAGTTAGGTAAACTGTCCTTGATTGAAATTATTACCTCGATTTTGAGTTCAAATTGTTTCCCTGATTTTGTTGAAATGATCCCCGATTTTGGTTGTATTGATGGTTTGCATAGTAGGAAAATAACGGAGGCCGAATTTGGTAGCAACCATCTAGGTCGGTAACTGCATTTCCCTTTGGTTTGTAGTTAACGCGGCCGGCTTGAGACACGTATTCTTGGATATTAAATCACGATAGTCATTGGTGGCTGGACAATTTTGGTAAGAATGACCACCCCCGCAAGTTACACAACTTTGCTCGAATCGCCTTTATGGGAGCGGGAGCTGGAGTTTTGGTTTTTCTTATTCGAGAATCAATGCTCTAACCATATCTTTTAGCTCAAGCAACATCGGATGAAACTGCGGGTAGAAGAGCTCGTACTCACTTTGGAAACAAGTGGCCTTGCATCGTGATTGCGAACATTGGACTTACCGCGCTCTCGGATATTTTTAGGCATTCTCGAGGAATTTTATATCCAAAAAGTTACCAACCAGCGCAGCGGAGTTCAAGGAATCTTGATCATTTGAATTTAGGGGCATTATAGAATGTAATCGATGTTGATGCAATTCTGAAAACCCAATGAAGCGGGCATCCCCTAAAGAAGATCATTTGAATCGGTCCCATGCCTCGTAAAACTTTTCATCAATTATTGTTGAAATCTTATGATTTCATTTCGAAGATTTGTGTTTATAGTGAGGGAAGAATTTGTAAAGAATACGAAACAAGATCATCCCCATGAAAGAATCCGATCGAGGGGGGCTCTTTTTCAAGCCAAATCCGGGCTGCTCCCTCAAGGGAAAATGGGAAAAGCATAAGCTTAACCGACGTACTCGGACGTTCGGGAACTTCATCGTAGAAGTGATCATTTGAAAAATATCGGATGTGGGCATGTGGGTCTTCATTACGTGTCCAAAAATTGCTTGTTTGAGACAAGATTAAGTAGACAATGCTATCACAAATTGTTCGCTGGTAAATTCGGGGAACAACAACGCATCCTCGTAACCCTCGGTGGGTGCTTCGAGCAATTGCGCCATAGTACGATTATCTGTTCCATCATAACTAATGGAGAGATTTGAAAGTTTCTTGATTGTTATTTGGTTTCTCAAGATTTGGTGATTCAACAGAAGGTTGTCGGACTTGTGGTTGTCGACGTCTACGGGCTTGAGAACGAGTGCGCATGCACAAAATAGAAATATAAAAAGAAAATTTACACTAATTTTTTTTTGGTTTTTCAATGATTTATTCACAATTGATTTTAACGGACAATGAGATAAGACAACTTCAACCAAATAATCTACTTACTTCACGGTAGCTCTCAAAAAGATAAACGCACAGGTGAGCGGAGGAGTAGGAATAGCGCGAAGCTTATTTCTCCTTTCGGGTCGTAGTTCCTTGGAACAACCCTCCTTATACCCACTTTATAGTTTGTTTAACTTTTCAAGGTGAGCCGTACGTCGTAAGAGACACAAATGGCAAGTTTTTAAATCTTTTGTTCGAGTTGGGACAACACAGTTGAGAATATTATATTTTGGTATTTTACCAATTTGTGAATTTTATTTCTTTTTATGGACAATGTTTTTATATTTTTGGTTTTTTCTTTGGTTTTTTTATCTGATAATTATACTAATAAAAGAAAATGAAAAATATTTTTGTACTTTTATATGTTTTTTATAAAAGAAAATATTCACAGATTCAAACAAAAGTTGTCAAACGTAACGATAGTCGGCTTCACAGCCTCCCCGGCAACGGCGCCAAAAATTGATTGCGGGTTTTTACACTATATATATATAATATATAATAAAATATAAAATATATATAAGTCTAAAAATCAACAAGATCAATAAAACCGAGAAGTAGTATAGAGTGTTCCCGGGTCGTTTATCCCCAACGAGGCTGGACTGGAGAATCGATACAGTCGAAGATTTGAGTTTGAATGAGAAAAATGAATTGAAAGTGTGGAAAAGTCAAATTAGATGATAACAAACTAAAACGTTTAAGAAAATCCTAAAAATTACTAAATTAAGCTGAAAAACGGGAGCACGAATCCCGAACAAAGGGGGCAAAACCTAAAATCTTTAAAAATAACCCTACGAAGAAATTTTTACTTCTAAACTACTCTACTGGACAAATAACGAAGAATGAAAAAGACTAGACCGAAAACGGAGTTCGTTTGACCCAAAAACGAGTCAAGACAAAAAACCGCACCCGGACCGTTCTTTAAAAAGTAAAAAGTTGTAAAAATGACCCTACAAAAATTTTTGTATTTTTCCTACAAACTATATGACAAAGGAAAATTTTCTAAAAAAGCAAAATATTTTTTTGATAATTTTTGTATTTTTTATGAATTAATTAAACTTTTAACGAAATTAAATTATAAAAAATATTAAATGACTTCGAAAAATTCTGAAAAATTTACTAAAAATACTTTACTTTATAAAGATCCTACGAAAAATAAGAAAAGCAAAATTGGCTTAAAAATAAGCTCTCAATAAGCTGGTAACAGCTTATAAGCTTAAAAGCCAAAATGTGTATAAATACTAATGCCCTTGAGTCTTTAACGAAAAAGATCCAAGGGCGCAGCGGTATGTAGTGTTATAAAGGGGGACTGTATCGAGAGGTCCCGGGTTCGAGTCTTGCTCACCCGGACCTCTTGTCTTTCCCTCTTTTTTTTTTTTTGAAAAAAACTTTGTGAAGCAAAGTTGTTAAGCTCGTGGCTAACAACTTTGTCAACTTACAAGTTTTTTGTGAAGACGCTGTAGATAAGCTGAAGAAACAGCTTATAAAAATTACATAATCTAAATAACTTGACTAGCCTTTTTTTTTGTGTCTTTTTCTTAACTAACTTAACATATTAAAACAAAATAGGCTTAACTAAGTTTCACAAACAAAAATAAACCTAAGGAATCTAAAGCTAAGAAAATTTGGGGGGGGGGGGGGGTGGGGGGGGGGGGGGGGGGGGGGGGGGGGGGGGATTAAGACAGAATTAAGCCACTTTTAAAAGCTAAATAACCTGGAAACTAGAAAACACATAAATTTTCTTGACTAAAGAAACACAATAAGCACAAAAATAACTAAATATTCCCTAAATTAAGCATAAATTTTAGTCCTAAGGGTCTAATAAGCTATAAAATGGCCTGTTCATAGCTAAGTCAATGATTAAAATAAGCCTTGATAAGCCAATAAGCACAAACAGACTTAAGTTAAGTCTGTTTGGCTTTCAAGGTCTCAAGGGCATAGTAGAGGCAATAAAAATAACCTTCAAATAAGCTTACTAATTCTGAAACTTAGAGGGCTTATAACAAGAGCTTATATCTCTTAAAAGAGCCAAATTCATGGCTTAAGTGGCTCTTAAAGCTTAAGAAAAAGGGGCTTAAAATCTCCCCTATGCACCAGGGGAGATATTTAAAGACTTAAACTCAAGGGCTTATTTGATCAAGCATTTTTAAAAGCCTGTTCAAATAAGCTCCTAATTGAAGAAAATAAGCCTAAACAGATATAGTTTCTTAGTCAATGAGAAACTTGTGCATCCAATTATTTGACTTTTAAACTCATTTAAAACTGCTGATTTTTGGTAGTGAAAAAGTCTTTTGCTTTTTTAGAAACTGCTACTTAAAAGGACTTGGTGAATTTGACTCCAAAGAGTCAAAAGACCAAAGATGTTTGTCAGCTTGATTAAAACACACAAAAACAGACTTTTTTTGAACCTTAACTCAAAATCACAAGAGCTTATAAGATAAGCACTTGTGCCCTTTTTAAAATCCCACAGTTTCAAAGTTAGTTTAGAAATCTTTTGAAAAACAATTTTGAACCTTAAAAACTGATGAGAATAGCTTAACACAAGCTTAAAACTTAAGCTTGAACTAGCATGATGACATCAACCCATGCCAAAGCCTATTTTGACCCGTTTTCCTCTTAACCCAAACACCCCTTAAGTCTAACTGTCCCAACTTTATTTGTACTTAAGAACTGACTTAAAAACTAATTCAGCTAAAACCTTATATCTACTTCTACTATAAATAACCTACTTAAACTATTTTAAGACTAAAATCTACAGCTTATGTTTCAAAAATAAGCACTTTCTCTCCTAGCTTATTAGTACTTAATGACAGAATTAAAAGATGATGAAATCTAAATGAATTTTAGACTAAGACAGCTTAAGACAATTGCAACTATAAGCTAGCTAAGCTAAACACAACAGGTTTAAGCATAAGAATTCATAAGAATAAGCACTATGTAATGAGCTATAAATGCTAAATTCTAAAATCAAAAAGCTAGAACCTGTGAACTTGTAGTCTCAGTCACAAAGCCACTCTTTCTGAGTGAGTGGCTTATTTCCATTAGGCTAATGGCTCCTAGCCTTTATACCCTGAGCTTAAAAGCTCAATAAGCTATAATAGCTTATTACTCCTTTTAGCTTTCAAAAGGAATCAAATGAACACTTATGAACTCAAATAGACTAAAAAACAGTTTTCAAGAGCTTCTAGTATCATTAAAACACTTTTAAGACAAGAGAAGATAAAATAAGCTAATTTGAGCTTATTTGACCAACGGTTGACTTTATTTGACTTTTTTTTTAAAAACAAACTTTGACTTGTGTAAGTAGAGTGAGAAAAACTTATAAGAGTAACTAGAAAGACTTTTAGAACAGTTGTGCAAGTAAAATGAGAGCTTAAATTAAACTTGATATGAGAAAAAACGATTACAAGATTTCTAAGGAAAATTACAATTCGAAATTAAAAACGGCTAATTCACTTGAACTAAAAACACTTAAAGAAAATATTATCTCAAAACTACATAAAAAACTACTCTCTAAATGGCTGTTACATAAGCCTTTAAATAGGAAAGAAAAAACGATTATGCTTGTGTCTTCTCTTTCTTGTCTTGTGCTTTCTTGTAGACACACAAACACAGGTGTGTTTCTTTTGTGAGAGTGTTCACAGCCTCTAATCTTGGCCCTTTAATCTTCAAAAATCAATCTTGGTCATTGATTTGTGCTCGTTTCTTGTGAGATTGCCAGCTTGGCAAACTTTATTGGGTGTGGTGGTAGTGGAGGAGAGGAGGAGGGTTTGTCCATGGGAGAATTGAGGTTACAGGGTAAAAAGGGTGAAGTTAACCCGTGATTTTGTCCTGGGTTTTTTTTGTGTTAAAAATGGCGGGAAAAAAAGGTTGTTGTAAAAGGTAAGTGACAGGGTGAAGGTTTGAGAGATTGGCAAAGTTGGTCCCTCATGGTTATTTGTTTTATTGCAACCATGGTCCTTGTGGTGTTATAACTTTTGGGGACTTGGCAGAAATAGTCCCCAAAGGTTATAACACCTTTTGCACCAATCGTCCCTTTGGTGTACAAGTTAGGAGAGTTGGCAGTTATGCCCCTTGTAGTACAACTTTGGCACATTGGCAGTTTGCACCCTTGCCTTTCATTTTCTCCTTTCTTCTTATAAGTATAAGTTTAGGGATTTACAATTTCAGTCCCTAAACTTATTTTTCTTTGACTTTGGCCTCGGGGTTGACTTGGGTTGACTTTCTGTTGACTTTTTGACTTGATTGACTTTTCGGCTTCGATTTGGCTTTGTCTTTCACAGTCTTTTCCATTCCGAGTCCGGGTTTGTTGTTCTGGCTTTGTTTTTCGTCCTTTTCTTAGTTATCCGTTCCTGCACAATACAATTAGCAAAACAAGCATATATTTGGCATTTTAAGTCCGTTTTTGGTTATTTTAGCTCGTTTTCAAAGGTAAAAGGTATGTGTATTTAAGCACATACCATCAATCAACACCAAGTTTCTCAATTGTTTGCAACCCGAGTGGAGCAAATATGTCACCATGGTTCATCACAATCAAACTGGAGATACAGTTTCATATGATGTGTTTTATGATTCTTTAGTACAATTCGAACCGCATGTTCTAGCATCCAGAGCAAAGAAAGCTGCCAAAAATCATGATCCATTAGCCTTTCTTGTTCATTCAAATGCTTCTTCATCACAATCTCATGCAAATTCTTCTTCTTCACCACAACCATACTATGTCACACATCCTTCATCAGTTGTTGATTATGAACATAAATATCAAGGGGAGTTACAAGAGGATTCTCAAGAAGACAAGCTTACAACTGCCATGATGTTATTAGCTTGGGCAATCACTTAAAAGTTCTCCACACCTACCAATAATTGTCTTCGTACTTCATCAAACACAAGAAATCAAGCTGTAGTTCAGGATGGTAGAGTTGGCATACAAACCATGAATACAGGTTATGGAGGAAATGGTAACAGGAATGCAGGGAGACAAAACAGGAATCAAGCGTTTAATGCAGGAAATGGAAATTATGACAGCAATCAGATTGTTCAGCGTGTTACATGAATTGAGTCAACTCCGTGAAAGGCAAATGTTCAGTGTTATAACTGCAATGAAAAAGGCCACTATGCCCATGATTTTCAGAAACCAAGAGTTCGTGATGCAAAGTACTTCAAAGAACAAATG
>BQNB010048801.1:0-35266 GCA_026074375.1 Tanacetum coccineum
GGCAAAAAGTGCCCCTTAATTTTTAAAAAAGTGCCCAAAAGAGCCCATGAATTACCATATGGGCAAGATTTGCCACCTCTACTCTAAGCCATTGGATAAGTTGGTCAATGATGCTATAACATGACTTAAAATAAGAAAATGATAAAACACCAAGATTACATCACAACGATACAGAAATGTTTTGCAAAAAAACAAAGACTATCATATACTATATATCTTCTTGGTTGTCAACTGAATTGTGAATTGTGAATTGTTCTTTGTCAAGCATAAGCCTAGCAAAGTTCATGAATTTTGTGTATAGCAAAACCTTACATGTAAAATATTAAAGCAACTTTTCAAAATACCAAAAGTGCTTTGCTACACATATAATCATTAGTTGTTCGACTTCAACTAAAGGACTTCTTTCCTGATGAAGGTCAACATGGAATCCGCATGCCATTTTTGATATACTTTTGACCTTAACACCGCAACTGAAAAATCAATCACCTTGTAACCACAACAATATCAGAAGCACACAAACCAACTTACACAACGTCGAACCACATAAGAAGCTTTACAGATTGATACATATCTCCTTGTTGACTGTACAGTGGAACAGATCGTATGCCTTTACTCATTTCTGTTACTGGTAAGCACGTTTGCCCTGCAAAATCATCCTTTTCTGATATATCATATTCATGAACTTCGATTCGTAACAAAGCTAGTTCTGGAACTGTTAAAGGGAACTCAAATTCTTCGTTCCAAGTTGGGTTCCAGCTGTCCTCAACCGTCTTTGACTTTTTCATAATAGAATCAGCTGGTACTCCTGCAATTCCAACCTGCATGCACCCAAATCCAAATCTTTAGCAATCCTAGTTTCCATGACCGGACTTATTATAAAGTTTGTATTGTACGAGGAAAATGAGGTTCGGAAACATGTCAAAACTGGTTTGGTAAAGAGTAAAGACAGGTAATCATTTGGTATGGGTCAAAAAGGACCAGGTCGGATTGGATTTACCGTTTTAGGGGAAAACCTCATCCGTTTACCGTTTTAGGGGAGAGTTATGTAATATTGACAGTATCTAAGTTTACCTATGTTATCTCCAATAATAAGTGTACTGCATATAATTGAATCATTATAACTAAATTTTCTGAATAGAATGATTCAAGAAGTCTTATGCATATAAAATGAACTTAAGGCGACGACAGACTCATTTTGTAGAGTAAACCATGACCTGGATATCCACTCAAGGGTGGCCTAATGGCAAAAGGGTTTGTGGCTACCACTCTAAAATGTGTGAGGCCTCAAGTTCAAAACCTGCTAGGTGCAAACAACCTTGATGTGGCCACGCCAACCTTCTGAAAAAAGGAAGAGCTTTACCTGGTTTGAGCCTGTGTGACGGTGGGTTCAAACCCCGTGGATTAGTCAGGCAATATGTCGGAACCCATGGTTACCAAAAAAAATAAAAAAAATAAAACATGACCTGGATCGACCTATACATAACAAAATTGGTCGAAATTGCTACGTCTGTGTATATAAAATCAATGGAAAAATGATTCATTTGCCTTACCCTCACATAGAAATCTGGAGGAGAGTATGCATCGAAATGTGTGTGTTTAAAATCATAATACCATCCTTCACCCATATAAATAGTTATCTGAGTATAATCAAGAGTTCAAGTTAGTTAAACCAAGGCTAAAAAAACCCAAAGAATTCAGCTTTTACAATAGCTAACCTTAATGGTCATTTTGACGGGTAATGAGACTCTAGGATCAAAGACCTCGTTACCACCGGTCAACAACAAATCAGGCTTTTTAACATATCCACAACCCCCATTGCCCCTGAACATTCCTTGCATCAACCACAGTGATCTTCCGTGCCCCTGTTAGATGAAAGTTGTATACATCACTTTGTCACAAGAATGACGTTAAGTTAGAAGTAGATGTGTAACCTGCATATTGAATGCCACCATCTGGGCTCCATGCATCCATCCAATTAATGGGTTGTAATTAGATGAGTCGAAGCGTATCCCTTTAGGATAAACTCTTAAAATATTTCTCTGGGTGAATCTGGAGAAAACAAACTGTTAGCAAAGAGACGCATTGGAAGTTTAGCATATAATCCATAGGCTAGTGAATCTTTCCAATTTAGGGCCATTTAATCATAAATGGGTGGATTTGGATTATACTTATCTCTAAAGGTTCAGATAGATTAAGCTAATGAACTTATCTACAAAGCGCTGGACATAATTAAAAGAGAAACAACAAGCTCAAAGGCCTACTAACTGTATTCAAATGCATAAGACGCAACCAAAAATATTACCTAAATAGGTTAGATAATGTGGTTTTTGTAATCATATTTAGTCTTGTTTTTAGAAATCCAGCCACCCCAATTCACCCACACTTAAAATGTACCCGTTGTGACTTGTACCCAATTTTGACTCTTACCCAACTCACTCATTCTGACACCAGTTTTCATGTAAGCTTCCCTACATACCATTAACGGAGGCAAAGAATCTAGAAACTATCCATTTGACAGAATTCACAGATAAATATTCTCTCAAATACTTGATAACAAGGATAATCTGTTCCTATCATTGACAGATTGTATTACTCTAGCCAAATTTCCTAAAATCAGATTAATTAAGAATAATAAGGAATGCTCTCATCCTTACATCTCTACTCAAAGGATCAAAACTATAGAATACCTGACAATCTGTGGACCATGAGTTTCTGCTGACTTCTCAAGCTCGTGTTCACTTAAGCTAAGACGTCTAACTTTATCAGGGTCCACTTTCAACCAATCATCCAGACCACCCTTTCCCTTTCCAGCATGGATGGCTATCAAACTTTTGTATTCAGGAGCTACATTTCCGGATTGCAGATCTTCATCATCATCATCGTCATCTGAATCATCGGAGTCATCCTGCAATTACAGAGTTGCTGTCAAGTATAGATGACAATTTCGACCCATTTATCTATATACGGGTCGCTTACTATTCATCTCAAATGGATTAAATTCGAAGTATGTATCCCTTCCACACTCTAGTTTTTTGCATGCAACCTCCGAAACCAGTTATTTTGATATTTTAATGATAACTTTTTTGTACTCGCTAACTCCTTACAAAATTCAGTTTTTATTAATTAACCAATAAGTTTTTGCAGCTCAGTCTGATACATCTTGCCAATCTAGTAGCAATATTGTTTTGTACCTTGACATCAAGAGAGGTGGGAATTTCACCGCCCCATGGTTCTACAGACGGATCCTTCTCGTGTGATTCATTTCCCTTTTCCTTTGGTTTCTCCCCTTTAAGGTATTCTTTAGGAGGTTTAGTCGATATCATGACACGTCTTTTGAGAGACTCCGGTGAAGGAAATTCCTCTAGACAATCTTTTTCTGGAGTAAACAGCATGTCTCCAAATATTTGATGGATCATCTACATTTTAGCAATTTTTAGATTAATAATGAAATCATGATTATAGTTAACTCAACAAAATGAAAATGCTAACACGATAATTACCTCTGCGACTTTACTTTTTAGCCTGGAAGATACATCCGGTAGTAAGATGGTCTTCTAAAAGTTACAACAAAAGGAGTTGTAACTCAGATGCTAGTAAAGTATGACTTATGATATGATTGTAAACTTGTGTGTTGCTCAGACAGAGTAGTATTCAGTATGTCGCTGTAGCACCGCATAAACAAAGTAAATAAATACACTTTGAATATTATGAGTTTATACAAGCACATCACTTCCTGACAGTTTTTTAACAAGCATGGTAAAGGGTTACTCTTCATGAACGGACTAAGACATCGTCCTTTTTTTCTGAGTTAGGCCATCATTTTTATCTCATCTCACTGACTCTTCACACCTATCTCCAGCGCTTTGAATGCGTGGGAACATATAGCAGTCGCACTACTTTAGTTGTGATTCTCTCAGTAAGTTCAACGGAGTTTTACTGGGGACAGGGTATATAAATATAATGAGCTTAGGCTAATGCATGCCATATCTGGGTGCAGGCTGTGGAATAATCAAATTGATCAATTGTCAATTGTGTTGTTTTGATCTTAGGGTTGGCGGCGTACTACCACAGATACACATATGAAAATTGAGACTATTTGCGTCTGTAATTCGTTTGTGGGGGACTCAAACATTGGTGACTAATATTATAGAACGTTGCCTTAGTAATATCTATTTTGACTGCAGTTGGCTTACATGGACTGCATACGGATTGCCACGTAACGGGGTAGGTGAGCCTTAGTGAGGTGATAAATAGGGTTTATTGTAGGCTTGAGTATGTGGATGCGTTTTTCCCTAGGGGCAGTGCGCACTGTGGTTTGTGGCTGGAACTTCCTTTGTGGTAAGTGTGGGAGCGACGGGTCATTGGAGATTGAGGTTGGGAGTTTAATGATGTTGCGATGGGGTGGAGGTGGCGGATACGGAGTCTTTATTGGTATGTAGATAGAAGTAGCAGTTGTAGACTTGAATGTACTCTTTTTAGTGTCGTGGTATAGATGATTTTTCTTGGCAAGATGTGGGGCCTTATGTAGTGGGGCTACCCCCATATATTTGCTCGGGGGGTTTGTTTTCCTAAGGGTAATATTTTTTTAGGTATGTGTATTTGGGAGAGTGTTCGGTTGGGGGGTGGGGGCGGGGTGGGTTTTTTTATTCTACTCTCTCACTCTACTAAGGTACTTTCTCTTTAAGCCATACTCATGCCCATAGCATTACAACTTTTTTTTTAAATTAATCTAGGTCAAATCACAAATACTTACTACGAGTACTATTGCTATAATGATCTTATTTAAATCTTCACACATTGATAACAGTTCTGCAATTAGTTAACTTGAACCACTGTCATATATGCATGTAGATGGGCCTGTCAATTTTTCTTTTATTTATTGACCGGGGTGTGCATTCCAAAGGTTATTTTTTGATGAATAACTACATAGTCTTGTATACAAGATAATGTGTCTCTGATTGGTCTCAGAACCATAATTCTTCTTTACGAAGTAAGATCAAACTGGATAGTCAAGTACTAAATTACTCGATTAAGAACGATCACCATTGAAAAGTCAATTTGACAAAAAAAAAAAAACTGAACTAAATCAGAGTCCTTATATTTTAAGTTATGGTAAAAAATGTGACATACCCTTTTTCTCAAATCCAGGACCTTCGATATACTAGATATGGTGTCAAAACCTATTTCTTTTTTCTTTTTTTTTTCAACACTACATTTGATTGCAGTGCATAGATTAGTTGTGGTTTTGTGCCTTTCGCTACTTCTTGTTAATTCCTTAAGTTAGAGTGATGAAATTTTACGGTTTCTAATTAATATATTTTCAACGTGTTGCAAACTTATCTACATCAGATGTAAGGCCTATATCAACAGATTGAAGCCAAGGGGCTTTAGGGATCTCATCTTATTTGCGTGCTTATGCTATGCATGATAAGCAGCTATAGAAATAACGAATTCAGGAAATAGTGTGTTGGCAAATTTAGTGTAAACCTGGAATAATGATAATTTCGTGTACACTAACATTCATGACCATATATATTCCTACAAATTCAATCTTTAACAACAAATTAGCACAAAGTATGATAAAACATGATAATTCCTTCACCAGAAAGGAGGCAAACACATGATTAGACATCACAATCAAGTAAGATTTAAAACGCTAACTTAAGTATGTCGACCGTTCAACTCCCTTCTTATGAAAATAAATTAAGGTGAATTAATGCGTTAATAATACGCTAATCAGTTCCTCAATGTAGCCATGTCACTTTTTCCTGAAACCTCGATCCAAAAACGCTTAGCCAAAATGTTCCTGAGAGACATTAAAATCATAGACCGATATATCTGTTATTTATAACAGAGCTTTAATCCTTAAGGAGCGCTCGGCTGGTGGGATACGATATACCGACCGGCGAAAACAATAAATAAATATTCCTATACTTACTGTTGTTTAATCGAATTGTTTGTAACGACATTATGGTTATGTGTGCGAATGAGATGGATCAGGATATATTGAATATGTGTGTGGCAATGTTTAGGTTTTAGGAATCAAAAGCGTTTGCGTAAATATGTATGGCACGTCGACAATGGTTGCCGATAGTTGCCGAAACCTGGAAAATTGCGGCAAATGATGTTCTCAACTAATTTTGTGGCTCGTGTGGTATCCTATATCTGTAGATGTCGGCATGCAAATAGCCACAAAGCGTAACCATTCTAATATTTTTTTTTGGTATTATTTTATCTTCTACTGTGTCCTAAAGTGTAGGTAAATTCGATTAAGAAAAGCCATAAAGTGCATAAAGTAAACAGTGTTTCACCAGAAGATGTACAAAAGATTCGTACATTTTTTGTGGGAACCCTGTCTGACTTTTTACCTTCTTATCATGATGCCCCTAAGTACAATGATACAATTTTATTTTTCTTTTTTTTTTTTTACAAAAAGTGATTGATATTGAAATTGATAAGAGATCAAAAATTGATCTTGTGAGAACCGATTGAACAATAAAAACCTAACATCTTGAAAGTGAAACAAACAACAATTGATTGCTTGAAATTTAACTAATTAAACGTACCATTCTAATGATATGTTGTTGAAATTAAAAAGTGTGTCACTAATGGATAGAATCACTATAGTCACTTTGTCGACACCTTAGTTTCTGGGATTTTTTTTCTCCAAAAGTATAAGTAATAGATGTTAAATGATTTCAAAATATCCAAGACGATCGGGACGACTTGGACGACTTGAGAAGACGATCGGAACGATTTGAACGACTTGAGAGACTTTATGCAAAAACTTGACACATGTCCATGCAAGTACTTGGCGACTTGGGCGACTGCCGACTGGGCCACTTGCGACACTTGTCAAATTTTGTGTGAATGTCTTCCAAGTATCTTAGATCGTCCAGGTCGCCTTGGGTATTTTGGGAAGAAATTTTTTTTGAGAGCAATTAACATCTAATCACTTGTACTTTTGGGACAAAATAAAAATTTTCCTTTAGTTTTTCAATCTTTTATCAAATTTATATATGACCATACGGGTGTAGTTCTTGTAAGACAGACTATTAAAGTAACAAGATTTTGCTACCCGCGCTTCGCAGCGGCGCATCTTGTAGAGTGTTTTTTTCATTATAAAGATGTTAAAGCAACAATTACAATATAAATTCGAGCCGGGGTGTTTGGGAGTACTTATATAAGTGCTTCAAGGGCTGAGCATCTCGGGTCAAAACCGGTCCGAACCGGTCAGACCCAAAATTATAGCAACTGCACTCTAGTGATAAACTTTTGTATATAACTTTCATACATTTCATTCAATAATCCTACAACTGGACAAAACAATTCTACATAGCTAAGTAGTACACTTCTGTAGAGTTGATACAAAGTTGTAGGCACCGAGAGTGATAGTGATTCCATGATTATTTGATGTTGGCCCCTCAAACATTTCGACAAAAACAGAAACTGTTTTTGAGCCAAAAAAAAACTGAAATTAGATAATAAGATACATTAGCTAATTTTAATATTTCATACGCTAAGATAAAAAGATATCTGCGTATGAGATCCCCACCCCCTGAACCCACCCACTGAATACACCAACCGAACCAAACAACTAAATGCACCCAGTGAACTTTGCTTGCATCAGTTAGTTTATTAAACTTAAGGCTATAAAATGACAACGTAAATTAAGCAATTATAAGTGATGGGCCAAAACTGTGAAACCTGGGTGAAATCAATAGATACTTGCTACCCATTTTGAAGCGATCTTCTTATTTACGCTCGCTTGGATGACCTGTTCATGTCTATACAAATCACTAACTACTGTTTCGGAACACTACGACTAATTCAGCTTGAGCGCACCTAAAAAAAGCCAGTTCAAACATTCCTGGAACTGAATTTAGTTCTCGTCCATGTCCATGGTGCCACACAACTAAACACATTGTTGTGGACTTGTGGGGAACAAAAAAACAAAGCTCATAAGCACTTGCTTTATATCTGAAAGAACAAGCAAATGTGAAGGACCCAACCTTTCACTTAAAGCGCTAATGTCATCACAGCTTTAGTATAAGGACTAAAGTGGAAATTTGGCAACTTACAGCTAAATGAGTATCTTGCTGCATCAAAACTCATGTGTTATGGTTCTTCATGGTTAATGTTGGATATGTCAACTTCAAGTGGATGCATTAGTTAAGTCTATGACAAATTGTTTCAGTATGGCCGTTCATAGTGTTTTTTATTCACTCATTTAGGGGTTATAAGTGTCATGCTTCCTATTTGTAACATTGCGTATCCTCAACTTGGTTGGAGTTGGTTACCTCTCGATATATATATTCATGTAAATGGCTACGGTATAGCGGATGCGTATAAGTTTGAAGAGAAATAGAAGAAAGAATATTACTAAAAATATCTTTAGCTTTGAACTAATGAATGAACATGGACTGAAAATTACCAACAATTGAGACACAGTATATATATACTATTGAGGTTCAAATGACAGAATAACATGGGCACCAATAGCAGGCTAGTAACACGCAACAAAACTATGAGCTAAAATGGGCAGAGTGAAATCAAGAGATTAGTAAACTCACTTCTTTTAGCATAGCTGTGTGTTATGCTCCGGCAATGATTCTATCCATTTTTTCCTAAATATATAATAAAAGATTTAGTTAAATTGAAATATAATTCAACATCAGCGACGAAAGAGGCGTCACGGATATTAACAACGTATGCAAATGATTATATGGACGAACGCATTTATGAAATTTGGCTTCAAGTTTTATAATATAAACACATACTTCAACCAACATTGTTTGAAGAAGCTTATATTGAGGGTTCACGGGCTTATTTCAAACTGAAAAGAAGCAGCTAATTGAGGTTTCACGGGCTTATTTGAAACTGAAAAGGCAAATAAGCTCACTTTTCAGAGCTAATGAAAAAGTCAAATTATCTTCAAAATAATTATCATATTATATCTTACGTTCATCAAGTTGAATGCATACAGTACAACTTATTTTATGAATATAAGATATAGTATGATAAAAACTTTTAAGACAATTTGTTTCTTTAAAAAAATATATTTAGGACATAGTAAGCTTGAGGCAATCTCTTTGACATATCATGATATCGATTTCGATACTCATAATGCTACAAAAAAATAAATTCATGCCACAAAAAGTAATACGCATGTGAAGTGTTGCATTATTTTTTTAACAACAATTACGCGTTCAGATATTCATAACCAAAGCAAGCTAAAATCGCTTACCAATTGGTATAGATTGGCAAGAAGAAAGTTGCACAATGCAGTCACATCTTCAGAGGTTCTGAAACAACTTCAGCCATGCAGGTGCAACATGTTTTTCTTTCAATCGTCTCTATGATCAGGTAGACGTGATAAGCCTGATTTACTTTTAAGAATTCGCAATCCAAAAATTCAAAATGGAGGTTGTTGGGCCCACCCTTGTTAACATGCTAACAAACATAAATTTTGTTTATATTTTAGTAACAGATAAAAACTAAAACTAAAAGCATTGCTGAAAGAAGCACACCTTCTTGCAGGCGTTGTTAAAGGCAGCAACAATAAAGTTGACACCTGCGCTAACAATCGCCGATCAACTTCAATCGACATTTTCTCTTAAGCTTCACACTGCCAATTAAACACATGAAAATATAAAATATGTTCATATGTAAACATCAAAACAGAAATAGAAATGAAAAATATCATATACATACAGAACCCGCATTGAGCTCTTTAAACTATATTCAGATTTGCTTGTCATGTCCATCAAAGAAATCCCAGTTGACAACACGGTTGTATGGACCCTGCACTTCCAGAAGCCCTCTTTCCCAATGACACGCCGACGGCGTTGGGGGTTTTTAGGAGGACAAATGATGACCTAAGAACGGTGGACGGAGATCTGTAATGCATAAAAAGTAAAGCACATAAATGGTTATGTACCTCTTCTTAGCGGGTATCTCTGACTGCTTTGTTGCCCTTTCTCAAAAGATGATAAAGATGGCTCGACCGCCCTGCATCTAATGAGCCTCCTTGATCTCCCTATTTAAATTCCAACAACATAATATTTACTGAAAAACCTCAAAATCCAAATAAGATGAAACCAAAATATCGAACTTCCATACATATTACATAAAACACGTACCAAAAGTGCGACTTAACTCAACCAATTAATACATCCCATAAATTACGGGATGATAAAAAAAACCGCGCAAAAGTAGTATTTATCTGTAACTTTGAACCCAAATCATATAAAGCCACTAAACGAATAATAACTAAAAGGGTGTTTGGAATAGATAAGTTTATAGGCTTATCAGCTTATTGAAACTTGGAAAAGCTCACTTTCTTCAGCTTATGGCTTATTTAACTCGGAAGTAGCTTGTCCCTACTTTTATGCCTCTTTAAAGCCTCAGTTCTTCCGTCTTCTCTAACCTTTTACAAAATAAATTATTCAAAAATTCATTTAAAATAAAGTTACAAATAAACACTAAGGGGGTGCTTGTTTCATTTAAGGTAATGGAAATGGAAATGATAATGAAAATGATAAGGAATATAATGAGTATTCCCATTAAAATTGAGTGTGCTTGGTTTTTAATATGTAAATTATAACTTTTTATTTATTAAATACTTTTACAAAAATTAAAATTTATACCTCTAAAATATTATAAATTGTCACAAATACATATACTATATCACACAAATGATAGTGTTTTAAATTATAACTACCTACTGCAACAAAGAAATAGAGACATAATATAGTTTAGGCCTTCGAGGCTCGTCATCAGTCTATTTATTCAAATACGTTGCAATAGAATGTTGTTATTTTTTAAATAATTCGTGTATATGAAAGTTGGATTTACATTTAAAATTATAAAATATAATAAAAGAAAAAAAAAGAGAAGAAAACGAGAAGGAGAAAAGAAACAAGTTGACGTGGGTAATATTTAGAGAAACAAAAAATAAATGTAGAATAAAGATAAAAGCATTTCTCGTGTTTGATTTACCTTCCAAATTAGTGATGGAATAGAGGAATGGTGGATTACCCTAAAGTGGGTAATGGTTCATTCCATTATGTCAAACCAACCACCACTTATCATTATCATTACTATTCTCTACCCCTTAATACCTCTAACCATGCACACCCTAAGACATAATACAGTATCACTCAAATCGACATTCCAATCAACAATAATTGAAACATATCCTCCTGCTACTAATTAGACTCTGCATTCAGTTTCATCATTTATACGGTCTTTATAACTTATGTTTATGTTTCGTTCATGTATCTTAAAAGTACATGGGTCAATAGTTAAAAAGATGTTTACCTTGGAAATTTGGCACCCAAAATGTCTCTCTGTCTATAATTTCTCCAACTGTAACCATCGCCAATGCTACCTTCTAACCCATCATCAGTGCACATTTTGACCTAATCCTCCCATATTGTCGACAAAGTACTATCAAGTGGAACTATCTATTGAAAGATAATTAAATGTTCGTCGTGATGGTATATTTTTTTTTACTTAACGATTAACGGTTTAAGAGATATTTAAATTTTAAAAAATGGGTGAAATAATTAAATGCTTTTAATCACAACCATTGATTTCTTTTTAGATGGATGGTGTGGATGAGTCCCCTAGTATCCAACCTTTTTTTGGTATCCAATATAACTCTCCTCTATAACTTTTTATTTATTAAATACATTTACAAAAATTAAAATTTATACCTCTAAAATATTATAAATTGTCACAAATACATATACTATATCACACAAATGATAGTGTTCTAAATTATAACTACCTACCGCAACAAAGAAATAGAGACATAATATAGTTTAGGCCTTCGAGGCTCATCAGTCTATTTATTCAAATACGTTGCAAACAGAACTTGCTGTTATTTTTTAAATAAATTCGTGTATAAGAAAGTTGTTTAATTTAAAATTATAAAATATAATAAAAGAAAAAAAAGAGAAGAAAAGAAACAAGTAGAACGTGGGGTAATATTAGGAGAAAAAGAAAAAAATTGTAAAATAAAGATAAAAGTCATTACTTGTTTGATTACCTTCAAATTAGGAGGAATGGTAGATTACCCAAATCGTGGTAATGGTTCAATCCATTATGTTCTACACCAAACCACCACGTTATCATTATAATTACTATTCTCTACCCCTTTAATACCTTTAAACCATGCACACCCTATGACATAATACCCAGTATCACTCAAATCGACTTTCCAATCAAACAATAATTGAAACATATCCTCCTGCTACTAATTAGACTCTGCATTCAGTTTCATCATTTATACGGTCTTTATAACTTATGTTTATGTTTCGTTCATGTATCTTAAAAGTACATGGGTCAATAGTTAAAAAGATGTTTACCTTGGAAATTTGGCACCCAAAATGTCTCTCTGTCTATAATTTCTCCAACTGTAACCATCGCCAATGCTACCTTCTAACCCATCATCAGTGCACATTTTGACCTAATCCTCCCATATTGTCGAACCCTTTCTGCGACACCAATAGAGAGAATATTTAGATTTTTTAAATTCATTTAAAAACGAAAAATACCTCTTTTTGGAAACAAAATTTTGGGCTTTACTATTCTTAAAATGGTTGTTCAAACCTAGATCTTACGCCTTGTGGTCTTGCAATGTTTATCAATGACCTGGGTGAACTGTTTGCTGTAAAGCCATCAGTTAGCTCGCGGTGGTCAGCAGAGTGGCCTGATATTCTATGGCCCACTAAAAATAGCGAAGTTCCAACTTCATAAAATATGAGAATAACTCCCTGCAATCGTAGAACATTTATGAGAGAAATGTGATATTTACAATTAATAACAGTGATGTAGGATAGCGGAAGGTTTTGTTCACGATCACGCTGTGAACAGGTTAATTGCATAAGCAAATCAGCCTAAAGGATCTGACCTTTAATGAACAGAAGAATAAACATGTTTAACACGACAAAAGTAATTCTATAATCTGACTGAATTACAATGTGCTAAGACGTGGTTTAAATAGACCTAACAATCCTAAAACAACTATAACTAGGAAAACTCTTAGATAAATCATAAATACTAAAAGATAATGCATAACTATAAAGATAACTCCTAAACCAATTCTAATACTAATCCTAACATGCTAGAAGGATCTTTTATTGTATTTTCGTTCCCCATCAAACAGTCTAGCAACATTTACAAAATCGATGTAAAGTAGCACATTACCTTCAAGCCTTTGGCTAATTGATATTCCACAAAAACCCTTCAATTATATATATATATATATATATATATATATATATATATATATATATATATTCTATATATATACACATAAGCAAAAGTATCATACAAATTATTCTTAGGAAAGAATAATAAGTAATCAACACGGGTATCGTTCTCCTCGGTGAGAGGTGAATGGAAATCTACATTCATGTTGTAAATCGAGCTTGATTATCATTTAAGTTTTGGTTTTGAAATTCTAAATCTAAAAATGCAAAGGGAAAGCACATAAAGGCACGCTAAACTAGGAATTAAGGCAATTTAATTTTTTAACGACATTTAAAAACAATTAAAACAAACTAATTAACTAAATAACACAAAATAAAACTCTAAAATCTCAAAATGCAAATTTTTTAAACTAAATGACTAAAAATAATTTTTAAAAGACAAAAAATATTTTTTGGAATTTTTAATCTATTTACAACTATTTTTAAAAACTAAATAATACTAAAAATTAAATTAAAAATACTAAACTTAATCCTAAAAATTTATGAAAATTTCAAAAAATACTAGATACTATTACCAAGGTTTATAAAGAAAAACGACTCAAAAAGCTTAAGCCAATAAGCTGGGAAAATTCGAATAAGTTGTTAAGCTTAATTCCTAAAGTTACTATAACAATTAAAGGGTGCAAATGGTTTATGAAAAAGACCCTAGGGCGCAATGGTAGAGGTGTGTGTGTTGTGAAGAGGAGGTCACAGGTTCGAACCCTGTGACTTCCTTTTTGAAAATTTATTTATTTTTCTTTTTGACAAATCTAAAGAATAAGCAAAAACTAACAACTTTAATAAAGGACTTATTAACAGAACTTAACAATAAGCTAGAAAAAGCTCAAAATAAAAGTGACAGACTTGGCAAATTTAAACTATGATAATAAGCTCAAACTGTTTGGCATTCAGGACTCAATAAGCTAAAAAGAAAACTAAAAAGCTAAAGACAAATATACCCCTATACCTAATAAGCACTAGGGACAAGAAATAAACAGGAAAAGTACTTAAAAGAGATAAGGCAGCAGACTCAAAAAAAGCTTAAAAAGGACTTATGACGAACTTTTAGGCTAAATGATGAATTAATAAGCAATAAGTATAAGCTACAAACTGAAAATAGATAAAGATTAAGACTCAAATAACACATATAAGCTGGATTTAAACAAACAAGCTAAAGAAATAAGCTAGAAAAGTAATTTGAAAATGACAATTTTACTCTATTTTATTTTTAGCTTTTTGAAGAAAAATGACTACTAGCAGGATGTTAAGACTCACAAACAAATTGAACAAACTAGAAAATGATTTAGATGAACTTATGAAAGCAAAACTAATAAAAATTAAGCTAGACTAAATTTTATAAGCTCATGCTGAATATAAGCTGATTGGACTAAACTTCACTGATGAGCACATGCTGATTATGATCTGAACATGCTCAAAAGGCAAACCAAAGGAAGTAAACTCAAAACAGTTGTAAGATGATGCTATAGAAACTAATTTTGATCACTTAAAAACAACACCTCAAATTGGTTTTTAAAAATTCCATCAGATAAGCAATTTGAACACTAATGAACTAGCAGACTTGAGCATATGATGAACTAAATTGAAAACTTAACAAAACTTAATCTAAGCTTGAGAAAACTATTTCTAAGACCAAATTAAAGCTTATGAAAACTGATTTAAGAGCTAAAATGATTTGAACTTAAATTGAACATGCAAAAATCTCTTAACCCAAACACCCCTCTAAAAACTTAAATCAAACTTATAAGCTAAAACAGATCCTAATAAGCCCTAATTATAGAAAACAGATTAATAACTAAGCATAATAATGACAAATAAGCAAGAATTCTAGAAAAATAAGCACTTAGCAATAAGATACTCTAATAAGCAATTTAAACTAATAAATAGGCAAATTCATATAAGACTAAAACTAAACTATTCTAAGCTAATATCTAAGCATATTAAGCTAGAATAAGACAGAAAAAGCACAATTAAGCAATAAATAAGCTGAAATAAGCAAAATGATAAACAAAACTAGAAATTAAGCTTAAATAGTAAAAATGAGTGTGTACCTTGATCCCAGCTTAACAGGGATCTAATTTGCTTAAAGGAGCTTATCTACAAGCTCCAGCTTGTTGAAAACATGCTGGTAAAGTCCATAAGCCCATCCTTTTCTGGCTTATCATCTAAAAAGCTCAAAACCATAATGCTTAACCAATTTGAAGTAAAATTTAACAGCTTGTACAAATAAGCTTGAGAAGCTTATTTGTACAAGTTAACACTTAATTTGAGATAAAATCAGCTTATAAAATCTATTAGAACAGCTTAAATGATTTTTGAGTAAATGAGTAAAAAAATTGAAACAGGATAATGTAAAGTAAAAATGACTTTTATTAATTCATAAAAAAGAGTACAAAGCTGAAAAAGAAATATTAGTTTTAATAAGCTGAAAATTAAGCTAACCTAATCTACTCCTAATCCTATACTACTTCTACTCTAGATGATATTCACTATGTGATCTGATCTTCTATTTATAGCAGGAAGAGGAAGGTTTTAGGAGGAAGGTAGCATCCATAACATCCAATCTAAGCCCTTGATCTTCAACAAACTCTCATTCCACCGTTAGATCATTTCCACGCCTCTTTATCCAATGAGAGCACTCAGGATTGCCAACGTGGCAAGGTAGTGATGTCAGAGGTGTCAGGGATTCCTTCTAGAAGCTCATTAAGCGTGGGAGTGAATGAGGTTTACCTTGTGTGTAAGTTGTGAGTGAAAATGGCAGGGAAAAAGGGAAAAAGATGGAGTAACAGTAATTTTGACCCGGTGTTGTTATTGACTTGGACTAGGGATGTGTTTGGACTTGGGCTTTTGTTTTGGGCCAGGTTTTATGATAAGGGATTAATGGACTTCGATTTATAAATGCTTGTTATGTAGGCTTAAGGTTTTATAGGTATAAATCTTAATAGGGTGACCCGACCTAATAAAATGGGTACGGGTTGGTCCATTAAAGATAAATACGCCTTCGGCTTTGATTTCTCACGCTTTTTCCATTCCCGTGCTCGGCCTTGTCCGTTTATTTTTGTCCAATTATGATATATCCGTTACCTGCAAGACACAGTTCACAATACAAACAAATACACTGTATTTTATGTCATTATTGATCTTTTTAGCTTTAAATTAAGAAATAAAAGATATGTGTTTAAGCACATATCAAAAATAAATTATGTGTTTAAGCACATATCAAAATCCCCCATACTACGCTATTGCCGTGTCCTCACGCAATGTCATAAATTCACACTTAGAAAACCAAAAATTTTAACCCCTTAGACTAATTACCTCGAGAAGTAGCTAAGTGTTCATCTAAGAGGATTTTAAGAAATCAAATAGTTTTGAAAAGCCTACGTCTTCTTACCATTTTTATATATTATGGCAACATTATGATTTATTCATTCATTTTTTTTTATTTTTTTTATTTTTATATCATAACTTTACGGAACAAGGAATACTTATAAACTATATCAAAAAGGATAAATTCATCGTCCTTGATTTTTCACCCGCCACAAACCAAGCTTAAAAACGAAATCATTGTTAAATACAAATTAAGACGCTAACACTACTCATAAATGCTAATTGTGTACGCATAGCTACTTTCCGCTCCCTTATACCTAAATCCTCTAAAGTTTTTATTTTTATTATTGGTTACAAATAAATTAAATTCTTATTCATATAAAGTAAACCCGATTTAGACCATAATTAGTTTGAAATCATTTCTACTAAAGAGACGTTTTAGTAAGAATAAAGGTACCACATTTAAGGTTCTAATTTCGCATGATTTAGGGGTTATCCTTTTTATTTCATCGAAATTAACTAAAAACTACTAGTCCAAAAGACGGAGGCTTCTTTTATTTGTTATTATTTTTTATTTATATAACATTATTTAAACCTCCCTGTTCCTTTTAAACAATTTACACATCGGGTAATGCGAGACCGACCATGGTCCAGGAGTTACTTATTTCGACAAGAGATCGTCAACCTTTTTGAAGGCTACAACATCGACAACGAACCGACCAGATGCAGCAAACTTTTATCAGTCTCGGATTATTATTCTTACTATGGGCCTTCTTTTGAAGACTGCCACATCGGCAGCGAACCGACCAGAGACAGTAAACTTTTATCAGCCCACAGTTCTTATTATTATTATTACCTCCACCCTTTAAACGACTGTCCCACATCGGTATGCGAGCCGACCATGATCCAGAAGTCTTATTTCGGCTTCGGTTTATTACATTATTATTATTATAGCCAAATTTCAAGTCTTGTGGTCTTTTAACTACCTAGACAACGGTAGCGAGCCGTCAGGAATCGGTAGCCTATTTCCCCACAACACTGACAAAACCTCGATGTGTACCTTAATTTCACCAGAAGGAATCTCTACGAAGGGATTTAAACTAAGAATCGCAAAAACCAAAGTAACATTTTTTTATTTTAAAATAATATCAATGTTTATTTAAGCTGCTGGGTGCAAAAAAAGCCACAAACTTAACCTTATGAGCTATAAGAAGATCCAAAACTACTCCATGTTTAGCATCTCAACTTATTTAAAACTCTATCATTTTTCGTTCTTCGCAAATTTAAAATCTTTAATAAAAAGATCCGCGAATGCTTAGTCTAATAAAAACAAGCTTTGCATATTTAAAGTCTATTATGGAAACTTGCAAACTCTTGGCTTTTTCAAGCTAGAATTCACGTTTTAAAGCTTCTTGTATAAAAGACTAGCAAAAGCTTAAATTTATATAAGTTAAGGGGCAAGCTAGAGCGCAACATGCTCGATCAAGTCAAAATTTATTCTTATAAACCATCGGAAAATCAAAAACACTTATTCTATTTTTGATTTTTTTTTAATTTTGGCATAAAATCACCTATTTTTGGTGGCAAAACGGGGTGACGTGAAGACAAGGCAAATGCAAGTAAGATCAAATCGAAAGATCCAAAATCCCCTATACAACGCTATTGCCGTATCCTCACGCAATGTCATAAATTCACACTTAGAAAACCAAAAATTTCAACCCCTTAGACTAATTACCTCGAGAAGTAGCTAAGTGTTCATCTAAGAGGATTAAGAAATCACTAGTTTTGAAAAGCCCCCGTTTTACCATTTTTATATATATGAAACACTTATTATTATCATTTTTTTTTAATTTTTATATCATAACTTTACGGAACAAGGAATACTTATAAACTATATCAAAAAGGATAAATTCATCGTCCTCGATTTTTCACCCGCCCTAAACCAAGCTTAAAAACGAAATCATTGTTAAATACAAGTTAAGATGCTAACACTACTCATAAATGCTAATTGTGTAAGCATAACTACTTTCCGCTCCCTTATTCCTAAATCCTCTAAAGTTTTTATTTTTATTATTGGTGACAAATAAATTAAATTCTTATTCATATAAAGTAAACCCGGTTTAGACCATAATTAGTTTGAAATCCTTTCCTAAAGAGACGATATGGTGAGAATAAGGTCCACATTAAGGTTCTAATTTCGCATGATTTAGGGGTTATCCTTTTTATTTCATCCAAAACAACTCAACTACGAGTCCAGAGACGGAGGCTTTATTTAGATAACCTCGGAGTCAAATTTTAGCTTTATTATTATTAATTTTTTTATAGCAACATTATTAAACCTCCCGGTTCTTTAAACAACTGCCATATCGGTATGAAAGCCGACCATGGTCTAGGAGTCTTATTTCGACCAGGAGATACTTGACCTTTTTGAAGGCTACAACATCGGCAGCGAACCGACCAGATGCAACAAACTTTTATCAGTCTTGGATTTATTATTCTTACTATGAGCCTTCTTTTAAAAACTGCCACATCGGCAGCGAACCGACTAGAGACAGTAAACTTTTATCAGCCCACAGTTCTTCTTCTTATTATTATTACCTCCACCCTTTAAACAACTGTCACATCGGTATGCGAGCCGACCATGATCCAGAAGTCTTATTTCGGCTTCGGTTTATTATTACATAATAATTATTATTATTTAGCCAGATTTCAAGTCATGTGGTCTTTTAACTACCTAGACAACGGTAGCGAGCCGTCATGAATCGGTAGCCTATTTCCCGAAGGGATCTAAACTAAGAATCGCAAAAACCAAAGTAACTTTATTTATTTAACAATAATATAACGTTTATTAAGCTGATGGGAGCAAAAAGCCACAATTAACCTCTATGAGCTCTAAAGAGATCCAACTACTCCACGTTTAGCATCTAACTTATATAAAACTCTATCATTTTTCGTTCTTTGCAAATTTAAAATCTTTAATAAAAAGATCCGCGAATGCTTAGTCTAATCAAATCAAGCTTTGCATATTTAAAGTCAATTATGGAAACTTGCAAATTCTTGGCTTTTTCAAGCTAGAATTCGCGTTTTAAAGCTTCTTGTATAAAAGACTAGCAAAAGCTTAAATTTACAAAGGTTAAGGGGAAAGCTAGAGCGCAACATGCTCGATCAAGTCAAAATTTATTCTTAAAAAGACAAAACTACGTGTCAAAAAAATTAATTTTGGCCTAAAATCACATATTTTTGGTATTTTTAGAGGTAAAACGGGGTTACGTGAAGACAAGACAATATGCAAGTAAGATCAAATCGAAAGATCCCCCCCATACTAGAACTAAACATTGTCCTCAATGTTTAAAAGGGTCTCTACGTAAATCTAAAGCCGTTTATTAATTATGCTAATAGATAAAAGTTAATCAATAAGATCTAGGATATCGGATTCCCATATATAAACATGCTAAGGATTGAAGATCGAGTGAACGATGGACAAAACCACGAGCACGAGAGTCTTCAAAATCCGAACAATCATGGACATAAAACACAAACCACGAAACACGAGAAAGGAAGAGGCCAGCCTCCTCACGTCACACTTATTCATAATTATTATACTAATATACTAATACTAGGGATAAGCATGGGTTGCCACCCACGAAGCGCTTGTTTTTGTGCGAGTCTCTAGCTTGACTCATCCCATATCATCGTGATATTAGGGTCGAAACATGTGGAAGAGCAAATCTCTATCGGACTTGTTTTGGCGACTCCTCTAGCTTGACTCTCCCAAATCATCATAATTTTAGGGATTAAACAAGTGGAAGTGCAAACTTCCATTGACATTATAAGCCGACCAGCTTTAAAAAAGAAAAAATGAACAGCGGAGTGTCGGGGTTAAGAATGATATCCTCAACTCCCGTAGGAGAGAGTGAAAAGGAGAATTCACCGGATAAGTAAGATAACGAAGAAAAGTTCGGATAACATATGTGAAGGAAAGATAATGGTGATCCACAAAGGATAAGTTCACATATGTAGGAGAAAATTATCTCATGAATCTCGGGGTCAAAAACTTTGTCCTCGGTCATCAAATCATCAATTGGAGCATCGTACAAAATCTTCTTCCATTCATTTTCTCTAGATTCCAAATCGAATAAATCATCATTCTCTTCGAGAAGTGGTTCATCGGTGAACCCCTCGAGAATGGAAACAACGCTTATCGTAGGAGTAGATGGATCTCGGTGAAGAAGAAACTCAATGTCGTCACCTGGGGCGAAAAACTCATCCTCATTAGAATCGGAAAGAGGCGTGACTAGGAAAGTTGACTCATCAAGGTTGGGATCATAAGAATCCTTGCACTCGATGTCCTCTAACACCTCATCAAAAAGAGGATTTACGTCACTAGAGATGTACTCGTCATCGAATTCAAAAAGAGGGTTCGAGTAAATTTTAACATTATCTTTCGGAACGTCTTCATCGGATAGTGACTCGTCATCACTAGAAGTAAAATCATCATTTGAATCGAAGAGAGGGTTAGAGAAAGTCACGGATTTTTCCTCAGAAACGTTAATGGGAGAGAAATCATTACACGAAGGTAAATCACACTCACTATCACTCCCGGATGTATCCTCGGACTCACTTGGGATTGGAACAAGATCCTCAACACTAGACTTTATTACTTCGTCCGATTCCTTTTCAGGAATAGTGCTAAGATCCTCATCCCCCATGATGAGAGAGTCCTCGGGCTCCATAGTCGGTAAGACGGGTGTGATTGCAACAGACGGAGGAATTTGAGAAATAATTTCATTCAAAGGAATAGTACTCTCCTCGTCATCATTGTCATCATAGCAAATAGAATTGAAATGTCGCGAAGGCTCGGGAGTATGAGTACTAAGATTAGCCGCCTGCTCTCGTTGACGTAATATTTCACCCAAGGATTGCAAAAGTTCATTCTTTGACTCAATCATATCATCCCATTTATTATGCACATCATTCATCATCTGTTGATTAAGGTCTTCTTGAATACTCTGAGGCTGATGATCGATGGAATACTGCGAGGGTTGGTCAAAACCGTAAGAATTAGAATCATAGCAAGGGTTAAGCTCAGAGTAGTTTTGATGCCACGGTTGACATTGATAATCTTCATGAGGACCCCCACATTTTTCACAATTAAGAGATTGTTGTGGAAAACTCGATGAATTTTGTGGATAATAATTATCACCAAAGTTTTGATTGTAGCACGGTTCCTGCTCATAGACAAGCGGTACCCGTGGTGGACAATCATAACCATAATGAGCGTCGTTCCCACATAATTCACACGAGTATGATTCGTACTGGGGTTGTGGAGGGTGGGCGAAAACGTTTGGAGGATCATTGAAAGAGTTTGGATTAGGAGCATCAATGGATGAATTTCCATCTCTTGAAGCGCAAAACCAGCAAAATCCTTCTCTAAGACCATATCCACACCACTTGCAAGTACACCGTTGACAACGTACACCATCTTCTAACGGATCTCCACACCCAAAACAATGAAATTGGTCGAACGAAGATGTTTGGGGTTGTGAAGGTGGGTAGGAAAAATCGGGTGTTTCATCATTTGAAATGGGATCGGGGTTACAGACAAACTCGTCTCCGAAACTCACATTGGTACAACGCCGACAATTTCCACCGTTAAACGGACCTCCACACCACGAGCACCTCGAAAACCAAGACATGTTGAAGAATTATCGGATAAGAGGGTAGAGAGAATAAGAATTAAACGAATAAGAGGATAGAGAAGAATATTTATAGATTTTTCAAATAAAACATAAGGAAAAGAAATAATAAAAATAAGAAAGAAAAATATTTTTGGTAACCGAAAGTCAAAGGTGTACGGTAGCTCTCTAGAAAACGCACAAAGAAGCGGAGGAGCGGGTAAGCGCGAAGCGTTTTAAAAACCGTCTCCTTTCGGATCGAAGTTCGTAGGATCGACCCTCCTTATACCTCTCTTATAGTTTGTTAACTAAAGATGAGCCGAAACGACAATTAACAAACGGTCATTTTTAATATTTAAATATAAAAGGAAAATAGAAAAGAAAATAGAATAGAAAAATATTTTTGGGTTTTTATATATAACACGAAAACTTTCACGGGGAAAGGATCTTCAAGGCTCGAACACGAACAATCCCGTAAAAATCGCTACACCTCTCCCCGGCAGCGGCGCCATTTTGATATTCTCGTTATGATACGTATCAAACAAATAACCCTCAATAATATATATATATATATATATAAAATACATATACATAAGCAAAGTATCATACAAATTATTCTTAGGAAAGAATAATAAGTAATCAACACGGGTATCGTTCTCCTCGGTGAGAGGTGAATGGAAATCTACGTTCATGTTGTAAATCGAGCTTGATTGTCATTTAAGTTTTGGTTTTGGTTTCTAAATCTACTAATATGAAGGGGAAAGCATATAAAGGCACGCTAAACTAGAAATTAAAGTAATTTTAAAAAATCCTAAAAACACTTAAGGTAATTAAAAACTAATTAAAAATTAACTAACTATTTAGCTAAAAATGACAAATTAAAATTCTAAAAACTCAAAATGCAAGTTTCTTAAACTAATTTTTATAAGACAGAAAATATATTTTTTTTGGATTTTTAAACTATTTAAAACTATTATTTAAACTAAATAATCCTAAAAATGAAATTAAAAATACTAAATTCTAAAAATTTAAGAAAATTTATAAAAATTCTATAAGCTTAAAAAGAAGATTTTCACAGGAAAAAGATCAAATAAGCAGAAATCAATAAACCAGGAAAAATCAAATAAGCAAAATAAGCTAAACTAAAAAGCGTATTAATAGTAAATGTTGCAAAGAAGTAAATGAAAAAGACCCTAGGGCAGTTGGTTAAGGTGCTGTGTGTGTGAAGGGAAGGTCACAGGTTCGATCCCTGTGACTTCCCTTTTTGCAAATCATTTTTATTTTTTATTTTCTTTTTGAAAAAGCTATAAAATAAGCAAAAATAAGCACTTTTAATAAAAGGACTTAATACCAGAACTTAATAATAAGCTAGAAAATGACAAACAAAAGCTACAATTTGGTTTTTAAGACTCTATTTAGAAATTAAGCTAAATGATTTGGCTTTTTAGGAACTTAATAAGTAATAAGTAAAGCAAATAAGCTGTAACAGACCTAGACACTACCCTAATAAGCACTTAAGACCACAAATAAGCAAATCAAATAAGCTCACAAGCATTAAAAAGACTTAGGACAGCAGACTCTGAAAGACAGATTAAAAACCATTTGACAGACTTTAAGCTAAGCTAAAGGATAAATAAGCACTTTAAAATTCTAATAAGCTAAAAACAGATAAGCAACTAGTCCTATTAAGCACATAGATCAACAAACAAGCAAACCAAATAAGCTGGAAAGCATCTAAAAACATTAAAGGAAACAGACACAAAAACCACTTTTAAAAGACTTATGACACACTTTTAAAGCTAAACTTGGAACTAATAAGCTCTTGGAAAAAGCTAAAAACTAAAAACAGATAAAATACTATAAGCTAATAACAACAAATAAGAAAAAATTAGCAAACTAATATAAGGAATAAACTAGAAAGAGTAAGATGAAAGTGGCAGACTACCCTATTATTTTTGGCTTTTTGAAGGTTTAATGACTACTTGCAACTAACATTTAAGACTCTAAAACAGATTTGACACTTTAAAAACTTAAAACAGATTTATAACTTACTACAATAAGCTAAATTTAATTAAAATTAACCTAAATTAAACTTGAAATTACTCTCAAATGATCTGAAATACGAGACTCAAAAGAACAAACCATCTTTAGTTTTCTTGACTATGTTTGAACAAAAGAACTCAAAAGGCAATTCCAAGCAAAAGTGTTCAAAACATATTCATACTTATACTTAAGAGACTAAATAAGACCACAAAAACAACTACTCAAATGGATATTTAAGGAATTTCAAAATTAAGCTGATAAATGAACTTTTTAGGCTATGAGCTTTTGAAGAATGATAAAAAAACTACTAAACTTATTAAAACCTAATTTTAACTTATTCAAACTGACTTTTAAACTAGATTAGAGCTTTACAAAAGTGATTAAACTTTTAACAACAACCTTAGCAGTCTTAACTAAAGTTAAGACTGCTTATCCCAAACACCCCTTTAAACTTTTTAAAATCCAATTTAAGCTAACACAGACATCAAAAAGCTACTAAACATGAAAACAGATTAAGCTAAGATATATTAGAGGACTTATAAACAATAATATCAGAGAAATAAGCACAATTCAATAAGCAAATGATTAAACAGATTATGACTATTTTTAGGCAGTTTTTGATTCAAAATGAACAAACAACTAAAATACTTGATAAGCTACTGAGATCTAAACATATAAGCTAGCATAAGATAGATTAAGCACTAAAAGAACAATAATAAGCAATAATAAGCACATTGGCAGATCTAATAACTAAACAGAACTTAAGCTTAAAAGGAGGAAAAATAAGTGTACCTTGATCCCAGCTTAACATGGATCCAATTTGCTCATTAGAGCTTATCTATAAGCTCCAGCTTGTTGAAAACAAGCTAGTAAAACCCCATAAGCGCATCCAAATCTGGCTTATCATCCAGGAAAGCTAATAATGACTTTTTGAGTGATTTAAGGTAAACAGCTTATTCAGGTTGGCTTTTAGAAAGGTAAATTGAATAAGAACTAGCTTAAGAGTTATAGAGAGCTTAATGACCTTATTAGCTTATATCTAAACAGTTAGAACAGCTTAAATGATTTTTGAGTAAATGAGTAAAAAATTGGAACAGGACAATGTAAAGTAAAAATGACTTTTATTAATTCATAAAAAAAAGAGTACAAAGCTGAAAAAGAAATACAAGTTTTAATAAGCTAAAAATTAAGCTAACCTAATCTACTCCTAATCCTATACTACTTCTACTCTAGACGATCTTCACTGTGTGATCTGATCTTCTATTTATAGTAGAAAGAGGAAGGTTCTAGGAGGAGGGTAGCATCCATAACATCCAATCTAAGCCCTTGATCTTCAACAAACTCTCATTCTATCGTTAGATCATTTCCACACCTCTTTATCCAATGAGAGCAATCTGGATTGCCAATGTGGCCAGGTAGTGATGTCAGAGGTGTCAAGGATTCCTTCTAGAAGCTCATTAAGCGTGGGGGTGAATAAGGTTTACCCTGTGTGTAAATTGTCAGTAAAAATGGGAGGGAAAAAGGGAAAGAGATGGAGTTACAGTAATTTTGACCCGATGTTGTTATTGACTTGGACCAGGGATGGGTTTGGACTTAGGATTTTGTTTTGGGCCAGGTTTTATGATAAGGGATTAATGGACTTGGATTTATAATTGCTTGTTATGTAGGCTTAAGGTTTTATAGGTATAAATCTTAATGGGCTGACCCGACCCAACAAAATGGGTACGGGTTGGTCCATTAAAGATAAATACGCCTTCGGCTTTAATTTCTCGTGCTCTTTCCATTCCCGTGCTTGGCTTGTCCGTTTATTTTTGTCCAATTATGATATATCCGTTACCTGCAAGACACAATTCACAATACAAACAAATACACTGCATTTTATGTCATTATTGATCACTATTGGTCTTTTTAGCTTTAAATTAAGAAATAAAAGACATGTGTTTAAGCACATATCACTAATCCAGGCACTCAAAAAGATTTTAATGAAATCATGTTAGCTTTTTCAAAGCTTAACTTAAATAGTAATGGTAAACCAAGCCTGCAAAAAACGTAACCAACAATGCATTATAAAATAGATGGTTCTACAATAACAATCACATGATCTATATCATGTAATTCAAACATATATATATATGTAGAAAAAACAAAAACATACTTGTAGTAACAGCCTGAATTTGTTTGGCCATATACATGATATGTTCCTCGGATTCGATCACATTCGGACCGACCAACACAAAAAACGGGTGCGCTTCATGTAACCATTTCCATATAATTTGCATACTTATACATAAAAGGGAAGAAAATAGTAATGTCATACTAACCATAATATACTAAATTACAAACAGTTAAAAATGTAAAAGTCTGATTTAGCATAAGTATGAAGTAAATCAAGTATTTGGTTAAGAAAAGAAATGAATAGATACCTGAAGCTGGTTGTATAGCAGATTTAATGAGTCCATGTCTTTCAAAAATTAAATATGCAGATATTTAAATGAGATAATGTTGGATTGAAGAAGAGAGATCGAAGCAGATTATCAGTGAGTGGTAGTGACCATTCAACGTGTGTCCAATTAGGAATCTGCTTTTCTGCAGCTCCAACTCTTGCTGAAAATCCATCCTCATCTTCTCCAACACCTTTCATCGTGGCCGTTCCTATGAAAAGTACAACAACAACAACAATATCAAAAAATGTTATTTAACTTTCTAGCGTTACAACTACTAAAATATCTAAACTCGAAGCATCTCACAAATCTTTAAAACAACAAAACTAAAGAATCCACAACTAATTGATGAATGCTTCTCAAAGTAATTAACTAACAATTTAACATCCATTTTTAGTATCTCAAACCCTTGACAGTTTATCAAACACATTGCACAACATTATCGTCTCACTACCAAATAACTCAAATTAACATCAATTAGAAAAGCACATAATAGAAACAATAGTATAATAAATGAAAACAAACCTTGAAAAGGAAATCTTCCCACCCGGTATACCGACTCCTCATGAGCACAATTCACCTGCCTGAAAGTAGAATACAGTCATGAAATTAAGCCATAAAAAGTGGGCTTATGAAACATAATCCCAAAATCAAATAAGTCGTACGCTGGCTATATAAGCCAAAACAAACACCCCCTAAAATGGGTTGTTTTTTGCTAATATGCTACAACAGACACCGTATAATAAGCCAGTTGTCAAGCGTATAACAAATAAAGCTATAAATACCTCCCATAATGTATGTTGTGGTGATTCCGACTCGAGGTGCCTCTTACGATTTGCTTCCAATTTAGCTTTAGCTTTGACTCGCTTTCTACCCGCAACTGCTACAAAATAGTTCATTATTCAGCTAACATGCCTAACAACAAAAAGAATAGTCATATTAACAGAAGGGTCTAACACAAAAATAGAGGTGCCAAATCCTAGTTTCAATATCACCAAAAAACATTTAAAAAATAGAAAATTGTAACTATAACTAAGGAAAAACTTCTATAACATGAATTTACCTCCATTATTTTCAGTTCCATATCCACAACACAAAATTTGATCTCGCCTCCATAATTGGTCAAACCTATTATCATAAAATATTAAACAAACCTTTACACTTTCCCTAATATACCAAAACCAAAAATCTCAAAAAATTAAAAAATTAGATTAAAAAAATTTATACCCCCAACTGATTTTGCAAGCTAGGGTTTAAACCCACAAAGGTACTATAATATACATTTGTTAATACCAAACCACAATCTAATTAGAAGTTAAAAACAAATACAACAAGAGTTAAAGAAACGTAACCTTATGCTCGGAGGAGGTCAGAAGACGATTCACACATGCGTAGTTGGCCGGATTTATAAAGAAAGGAGGAGGTGGCCGTATTTTTAGAGAGAGAAGGAGATGCCGTATTTTTTGAGAGAGAAGGGAGGAAGAAACTGTGTATGAGAGATAGGTGGGGAGACGGTGGTATTTGGTGGAAAAGAGGGTGGGAGAGGTATGGGAGAGACACGTGTACAATATAATATACGTAATAAAAAGTTGGATTAAAATCTATTTATTAGATTAAAAAAAGAGTATTGTTCATTTTGTGTGTAGAATCAAGTCAACATTTTGAATAGATATTCTTGATCAAATTCTCTAAATATCCTAAAGAATGTAAAGTAATCCAATGTCGAGTAAAAAATCACGTTTTAAAAATAAATCCGTATGACTACATAGGGATGAGCACGGTCCAAGGACCGGACTGGACCGTACCGGACCGACCTTGGACCAAGACCGAAACTAGCCAAAACGGCGGACCGAGGACCGGACCGAAATGGTACGGTCCGGTCCGGGTCGGTCTTCGGTCCGGTCCGGTCCTACACGCATTATCATCGGGTTTTTGGTCGGACCGGACCGGACCGAGGACCGAATTGGTCCAAAACACCGGACCGCGGACCGGACCGAAATACCTTCAGTCCGGTCCGGTCCGGTCTTACGGTCCGGTCCGGTCGACGGTCCGTTATGCTCACCCCTAGCTAGATGTGCTATCATTATAAGTATATATATGATCTTTATTGACACACTAATACTACATCTATATCTATACTATAGAGGAGAGTTATATTGGATACCAAAAAAAGGTTGGATACTAGGGGACTCATCCACATCATCCATCTAAAAAGAAATCATATAATAACTAATGAAAATTATATTAATGAAGAATATACTTAAAACTTAATCATTTATATATTTTGCATCAAGTATTGTATAACACATATAAAAATAGGTAAGGTTAAAGTTGAGAACTAGTTTGACTTTGAAAAAGTCAAACTAGATATTTCATGAAGGTGTCATTTTATACATTTTTTGGCGTTCTTTTTTTTAACACTTAAATCGTGCATTTATACCCAAATAGGTACTTAATCGTTCTTTTTCAGGTATTTAACATTTGGAAGGCATTTGGAAGAAATACTCGTGACTTGGGCTCATTTGGAGAAGAAACGGACAAGATTACAACTCTACACAAAATCTATAAGAAAATAGCCAAACTGTGGCGGGCATGGTGTCGTGTCGTTTCAAGCGACGGCTTGTCATGATGTTACTCACAAATGGTGTCAATGTTATTCGTGGACGGTGTGTCGTGGACTCTGTCTGGTGACGGTGTCGCGATTTTGGCGACACCGTCATGATGAACCGACTTAGGCTTTGCCTATAAATATAGCCTCATAACTTCGTTTTTATCAAGCCCCCAACCCTAAGTCTATTTAGGGTGTTGGGTAGGTGGTTTGTCAGCAACTAGATGAAGTATTTCTTTCTTTTACATTTGTAATGGTTTGATTATCATATCTATCTTAAATTATGTCTTCAATTCCTTTCGGTTGTTTTATGTTTCCTCTTTGCTTGTGTATGCTTGGCTATTCATCTAGTTATTTATTGCGGGAATGCTGAACCTTGTCATTAATTGAACTGATTAGAATCTTGTTGTTATGACAAATTCAATGATCTAGTTGTTATAAGTTTTATAATTTTTGTTTCCTATTGCTTCTTGTTGATGGATGTGTGCGTTAGGCTCTAGAAAACCAGCTTTTGTCTGTATCACTGTTGATATGTCCTAGGTTTACGTGATTGTGTTAGAAAGGCTTACCATAGGTAATAGTCTTCTTACTACCTTTTCACTTTTATGGTTGATTCCTTTTTTTTTAGATATTTTCAATTGCATGTAATATACTCTTATGGGCCTTGTAATAGTCTTCATACTACCTTACTTAGTACACTTGCCATATCGGTAATATTACATATGATGGCAGGTAGGTTGTGGAATCCGTTATGATATTAGGACCTATTTACACATTAAATCCTCAAGTGGACAAAGAAAGAAATAGGTTAGAATGGATAGCTAGTAAGTGAGTAGTGCATCCCAGGTGAATAAGTTATTGATTTAATTGTTATTTAGTTTATTTGTAATTTTATTAGGCTTAAAACCTATCCTCTCTAAAATTAGATTTTACTTGCTTCTTTAAATTTAAAAACACAAATAAAGATTCTTCCTTTCAACCCTACAGACCTTAAGTGAACATTCGATCGGCCTTCACAGTGCTATTCCCTAGAGAACAAAACAAACCCTGATCCTTGCCTATATGCACTACATGGTTAGTACATGCCAAGGAGTTGTAAACTTTATGTAGGAATTCCACTTACGACGACCCCGCAACAAGTTTTTGGCGCCGTTGCGTGGGGAATAGTTAGGTTTTAATCATAGTTTAGCTTAGTTCTACTCGCTTGAATCCTTTCAAGTGAGAATTTAATTTCTGCATATTAACTTTCTTTTAGTCTATCTTTTCTTTGTGTAGTTGTTTGTAAATATGTCATTCATCACCATGGCGGATGAAATCACACTTGAGTCGTTAACGAAAGAACAATTTGAGTGCTTCATAGAATACTACAATGAAAATTATCCGAAAGATTTTTAAAGCGACTTAGAGAATCTTGAGGAAATATTTAAAATGATGAATGGTAGAGTAGAATATCCTCGCACACAAAATGCCTCACCTAGTGAAATTAAAGAACCATATGAGCCTTCACCTAGGATGTATTCGTATGAACAACCTTCGTGTTTAGGATCAAATTTTGTTGGTGAGACCCTTAGGAAAAGTGACCAATTGCATCAAACTTTTGAGAAGAGCTCCATAGCAATGACATGTAAGTTAGATGACATGATAGAATTGCCTAAGACACAACCTAAGAGAACATATAACGAGGATTTAGAATGTGAGATAATTATGGTTAAGATACCTAAGTGCATGGCATGGTTAGATGATGAGCCCATAGGTGATCTAGATATGATGGAGGATAAGGTGGATAACCCAAGCTCATAATGCACCCCACAAGTCCTCCCATCAATTGAGTTATACACACCGCTCGTGACTCACCCGAAAGAAGTAGAAAATAATATAGGAATCCCAATAGAGGTAGAACCTTTAAACGAAACAAAACTAGAGGAAGTAGGATTGAATTGTAATCACAACACTCCTTTTAGTTTTATGGAAGTTCCTAGTTTTGATGGACCGGAACCTCAACCTTTACTTAATAGTTCATCCTTAGATGTAAGTCTAGGAGACGTAATAGGCCCCGAACCACCTATCAAACCACATAGTCTGGATAGTTTTGGGATGAAGGTAGTAGATTATTTAACAACTCAAACACCGCCTTCACCTCGCTTGGCAAATTCCCATCCTAAAGGTGTGTATAGTTATTATAACCCAGGTATAGATGACCCTAAGAAACATTATGGATTTAAACCGGGTTTATTAGGAAAAAGTATATCCCTAGGTGTTGATATTTCAAATTAGGAGATGTTTGATGATGATTGGGGATTAGAATCTAAGGAGGTTTCTCCTCTAGGAGAAGAACTTAGTTTATTTGATAGGTCAAATGAAGTAGAGAGAGGTAGAATTCTAGTAGCACATAGTTTAGAGCCTATTCTTCAACAATAAATTTCTCAACGTATGGCTCCTTCTCATCACAATGGTATGTACCGTTACTATCACCCGCACTTGAACTCAAGTGTAGGGGAACCCTCCCTTTTATCTGTTAAATAAGGGAAGAGTCAGGCTCATGACTAGAACAAAAACAAGCGTTTTTTAAGAGGCAACCTAATATTTACTTTTCCTGCATATTAGGAGTGTCTTATGTGTTTCAATTCTTTATAGTTTGTTTTATTATGTTTGAATTAGTTTGTAATCATGCTTTGTTTGTTTGTAACTTCGTCTTATTTTCAATCAAAGTATTTTGCAACAAAATAAGTGTAGGGGAAATATCCGGTTTTTAGAACCAAATTCAAACATTTAAAATAAATTGTTTAGATTAATTCGCGTCAGTTTCGAGTCATATGAGTAAATTGTCAAATCTTAAGTTTTATGCAGCTATTTGTATAGGAATTAACTAATGGAATCAAGTGCAGGAAATTTTTCATCAAAAACAAAAAATTCATTTTCACAGAATGTGGAGACGGCGTCACGATTTACACGCGACGCCGTCACCACAACACCTGTGACAACATCAAGATAATCCTGACGGCGTCAAACGCCCAGTCCAGAAAACTTAAAGTTTTTAATTATTTTTGAAAATGTAACTTGTACAACATTTAAAATATGTACTCTCCTGTTATAAACCTGCAAAACCAATAAGTTTGACAATTCTCTCATCCTATCTTTACTGCTTTATCGAGTCGATCCTAATTTCACATTGTATATTGTTAGATCGCATATTTTACACTTGGTATAGTTGTCTTTGTCTTTGATTGCAGGTTATATTTGATGAGAAGAAGCTTGGAAGTTCTTAGAAAGTTTCATTGGACAATTCTTGGATGACAATTTAACCAGTTATCGCATGTTTCTTTTCCATTATTGAGTAAACCAAGGGAGTACTAGTTTCTTTTCCTTGTTTTCTTTTCCCTTTAATTCATTTTTACGGGTACTTCTATAGAACATTGGGGACAATGTTCAACTAAAGTGTAGGGAGAAAATAAGCCTTAGAAACTATTCTTTCATTTGCCATTTGCTTTGTCCTTAAAATGATGGGTAATATATCAAAACATAGCATAAGAGGTAATTTTGACCCAAATTTAAAAAATTTTATGACACATACCGACGAAAACCGAGTATTAATAGCGTCTCATGGATAGGAATTTATATTACTAGCACAAAAACCCTCAAATTCCACCCCTAAATTGTGAGGTTCGCCCTTAGATATTATACCTTTAGCTTGTTCGAGTTAAGGAGTAAGCAATCATGTATGTCTATTCCGTCGTTACGGATGTGTATGCGTGGTTTTGTCGCCTTTTTTGGAACATTGGTAATGGTTACTTTAGGATTATAAGAGTGCATCGGTAGTATATTAAATTCTAGAACTTGTTTTTGTGATGCATTCCGAGACCGCATAGTAAGTATTAGGATTTACATGATAAGAGGCATTAGGATTAACCCATGTTTTAAACCTGTAATTGTTACGATGGACACACCGATCATATAACTATCCCACACCCTTTCCATGCACTTATTTTTAGTGCAGGATACCCCTAGTACAACCCTCCGAGCCTATCCTTTTTCATGGTTCTCGTAATTTTCTAGTGGATTCCAGATTATTAATGAAGAGCATTGTTAACCCTTAAACCAATCGTTACACCCAAATTGCCTCAGCCTACCTCGTATGTACTCATTTTTAGTACATTATTGTGTTTAACCCAAGTTAATTATTTGAGTACACGATTGCTAAGTCCTTATCCATGTAAATATTGTTTTGGGATGATTGGGATTCATGGTAGTATTTATTTTGCGGAAGAATGAGGAAGAAAAGTTAAGTCAATACCCACATACGTTTGTTAGATGATCTCCATGTTATTTTGATCCACCTTAAATCAGGTCATTAGTTAGATTGTAAATATCGAGCATGTAAAAGCTCAAGTGTAGGGGTACGTGTTGTAAACCCCGTGTTATGATGTATTATGTTATTCAAAAAAAGAGAGATTGATGTAGAGTTGTGTAAAGTTTGTATATCTTCGTCCGAGTCTTGGCTTAGCAACCAAACCAGCGTGTATTCGTGTAAATAATTAGCCAACCCTTCCACTCCAAATTCACCCAAAGCCACCCAAATGTATCCCATCCATTTCCGTTTCCATTATATGTTACCTTACACCCACACCCCATAACCCTTAAAAAGACCTCTTAGATAGTAATGAATAATGCTTGCGCCTAGCGGTGGAGGTTTAATCCTTTACCAAGCCTATGGTAATTTATATGCTATGACAGGCAATGAGTGTTGGTTTTCTGTTTCCCCCTTATGTTATAATTTATTATACACCCGAGCGAAAAAGAGAATCCCAAACACTTATGTAAGTATAACACCCCTATTTTGAAACATATAGCAGCGGAAGCTAATCTGGGGTATTATTTTATAGTACAACAGTCATAATCATAGAAAACGAGTCATAAAGAGACGTTTTGAAAAAAAATTGTTATCATTCATTTATTCATTAGAGTTTTTACAAACAGAGAGGTCCCAAAAATCTACAGGAAATCAAAAGTTTGAATGATAACAGTTTAGCCATCTTCAAGTCCGTGCCACTCCATGCCATAAGTTGCTCAATTACCTGAGATAAACATGCTAAAAAGTCAACACAAAGGTTGAGTGAAATTTATAGGTTTGAGTAAAGTAGTTTGAATACAAGTTCAATAGTGGGTTACGTTGTTATACACCCAAGTTTGTAAAACATTATTATTGCTTTAAGCTCATGACACCGAAGCCTTAGGTTAATCGATAACCACAAGTAATTGCCCCAACGGGTGTCTTTGCCAAACACCCGCATAAGTTTTTCAAATTATGTGCTATTGGTTACCAACAGTATAGGTACACCAACGGGGAAGTCCAATCCCAAATAGATCTATTCACAGCATTCGCGCTTACCCCGACGAGTAATTAACGGTTCATGATAATGGGGTCTTAATGGCAAAAGTAGGTACTTAGGCAATAATGAATCAGGATAGCATACAGAAAAATACTTGCATTCATGATTTAAGCATGTATCCCCCTCACGGGTTTATGAAATATTAAAGAGATTTAAAAAGTGAGGCTATGAACTCACCTTAACAGTATAGGGAGATCTGATTGATGGCAAAAGTATATGAAATGAAAGTAATGGCTTCGTCACACAACCTGGGTAATATGTCAAGTCTTAGTTGGATTGAATATGTTTTATGTCATAGTGAAATATCATCTTTGATTGAATTTTATTATGGCACTATTGTATCACTGTTCGGACCATCATAATGCAGAGGTCATGTAGTAAACGTTTAAGGAGCCAGGACACTTTAAATCATAAATTCAGAAAACTTGTCAAAACGTATACCCAAATGAAACCCCTCACATGAAGCTCCCTAGTAACGTGATACATTAACATTTCAAGTTTCTTCAAA
>BQNB010048802.1:0-29141 GCA_026074375.1 Tanacetum coccineum
TCATCTCCAATACCAGTTAAAAGCAAGAAAATTGCTTCTTTTTCAGACAGAAAGTGTTCTTTGTTCTCTGGAGTCATGTTCAATACTGTTTCAATTGTTGTATGTTGTTGAACTGCAGGAACACCTTCCGTTGCAGCAACAGCTTGAACTAGTACAGTAGATGGCACGTAGGGACCAGATAGTATGCTTTTTCTCAGTCCCTCACCATTTGGTTTCGTGTCAATGTACCGTAGAAAACGTGATCTCCATTGTGAATATCTTCCTGGTCCAAGCATTGGTGGACGCTCTTTTGAACCAGCTGCCATGATATTATTATGCATTTGACTATCTGTCGAGGATGTGTTGACTGGAGTTGACATGATGAATGAATGATTATGAATTATGAAGTGTGAAAGTTGTTGGATCTTAAGTGGATATGATGTGATTGATGTTGTTGTGGTTATGTATGCAATTCTCGTTCACGGGATTTTACACGTCTATGATTAAAACCGATAAATGATTTAACGGGATTTTACAAAATCAATAGAAAACCGTGAATGAATAATCGATTGTTGTTGAGGTTTGTTTCTTGTATGATTAATGCAGTTTAAGTCCTTGTTGATGGTTTTGGTTTTGGCTTATGGTTTGATGATTTGTTTGGAATTCGGCGCAGTTGGATTATGAAAAAAATAAATTTTACCTTATTACCAAAATCTAAATTTGGTGTAAAAATAAGCTAAAAAGGCTATAGAAAAAATTATATTTTACTTAATTTTTCCCGCCAAAAAGTGTCGCTAAAAAGGTGTCGACCGAATTTTTTTTTACCCTATTACCAAAATTTGAATTTGGTGTAAAAATAAGTTAGAAAGGCTATATAAAAAATTACATATTACTCAACTTTTTTTTTAAATCAAACCGCTGCTGTTCTGTCTTAGCAAACCGCCGCCAATTCTGTCTTAGCAAACCGCTGCCTATGTTTTACTAGCAAACCGCCGCTGCTATTGGCAAACCGCCACGAGATTTAGCAACTCGCCGTGGTTTATGTTAACTCGCCGCCTGTCAAACCGCCGTCAAATAAAATAAGCAACTCGTCGTGGTCTTTAAAAATGGGCATGGTAACATTTCATTTTGCTCAATATAATAATCAAACCGCCTTGACCTGTCAACTCGCCACCAATAAAATGCAAACCGCCACCTGGTTTCAACAACTCGCCGTGTAATATTTTATTAATATAAAACACAACTCGCCACTGTGGTCAACAAACCGCCGTTGACTATTTCCTTAAATCGTGGATCTTGTCCCCTAGCTAGTCAAACCGCCGGGTAGAAAACAATATTATAACCAAACCTCCACGAAGAACACTAGGTCGAATTGAGCCAATTAATACCAAATAAGCTTTTTAACCACGAACTTAAGCTAGAAACATGCAACACTAGGATGGCTTATTAAGATTAAGTTTCCAATAACATCAATTTCTTCGTGGATCATTAAAAATGAAGCAACTCTCCACGAAGAACACCAACCTTTTAAAGCTTATTTTTCGAACTTGGAGCTTGTATAACACACGAAATTGATACAACCTAGCCTCTTTGATGTGTAGAACAAGAGAAGATCAAGATTAACAAACCATTAGACCCAAAAAAAATTGAGCCGTGGGTATTTTTTCACAAAATAAGCCACGAATTTGAGCTTATTTAACCACACAAATCAGACACGAATCCACCCTTTGCTCTGATGCCAATTGTAGGATCCCGTTAACACTTCATAACACGAATCAATCACGAATCGAACTAGAAAAGAGATAAAGAAAGTGAGTTGTTCTAGAGAGAGAAAGAAGAGAGAGAGAGATGAGAGAATATGGAAAATGGAATTATTTAGAAAATGAACAACTTACTCTTTTCTAAATAGAAAAGAGTTTATATACCCCGTCGCGTTACTTCTTTACTCTCCTCCTTGATCATTTCATTATTAGGAGGAATCAAATCCTTTTCATTCATCTTTTTTGGTCAGTCCCCCCTTCATCTTCAGCAGACCCAAAGAAATGAAATCTTCATCTGACCTCTTTAATCTTTTCATACAGGGCGTGTATTTCCTCAACTTCATGGTTTTCAATTCCGAATGATTTAAGCAGTTTCTACATGCTTCAAGTTGGTCTTCATTTGTTTTCTCAGTTGTATGCTTTGTAGGTGGTCTGTTCCGATAGCCTCTGATCTTTGTTGAGCAAGAATTTTCTTGTGCAAACATTTATGTCATGAAGGAATTTTGCCTCTTTCTTCTATTGTAAATTGCTCTCTGTCTTCTTCTTGAAGCTTCTCAGCAAGAAGTCTCGTGATGTGATCAGCCTCAATCCTTGCCTTTATGTCCTCATAATTCTATTATGAGAGCTTCATTGTAGCTTTTTCTGCAGATAATCTGTTTCTTTCTTCTCTTCACCTTCCACTCTTCCTTGTATTTGCCTAGAAATTTCTTCATCACTTGCCAAAGCTGTTTTAAACTTTTTCTCAGCTTCAGAATTACCATTCAGATTCACTTTCAGTTCATCCTCTCTTTTATATTTTTATTCTTTCCTTTGTTTTGGATCAATTGTTGGAAGAGGCTTTAATGTCAGATAGAAGTGATCTTGTGGAGTTGGCCTAGGTTCTGTCGTTTCTTTCAATATCTTCAACTCATACACCTTTCTCCTTTCTCGCTCTTTGAAACTGCTTTGGCTTAACTCATGTTGTGAGAACTTTAGCTATTGTTTTTTCATCTACCAAATATTGTGAAGGTAGGTGGGTGGTTGAGTTGTTTGAGTAACACTTCCTTCTTCAGTATGATCATTAGTACCTTTCCTTTGCTCATCAGTACCTTCAATTTTGCTCAGCCTGGTACTAGCTTTCTGTCCTGGCGGGTACTAAATTTGCATCGTCAGTATAGTATTGGTCTGTTAGTACTAACTTCTCCTTGTCAGTACTAACTTTCTGTTGTCAAATACTAAGTACTTCTTCTAGTTACTAATTACATCTTCAGCATACTCCTTCTGCTTACCCAATATTATCTCTTTTACCTCCCTTATCTTGAAGGCATATCAGTTCTTTATGATCTAGTGTATCTTTAGGAATTTCTCATTCAAAAGAGGATTCTTTGGAGCTAAAGGTTCACCTTTAGCAAACTTTTCGCCCCTGTTTGGATAGACTCTTTGTGCACCCATTGTTTCTTTGAGGATCTCTTTCTTGTCAATCTTTGCTTCAAGGAGACACTTTGCATCCATGCTCTGTGATGTTTGATGACAGGTTTAGCTTGCTGCTTGAGCTTTTTGATCTGAGCCTTCAAATGTTGTATTTCTTTGGCTTGATCTGAAACCTGTGCACATAAAGAGGGCACATTTATCTACTCATTCTGGCTAACAAAGATCATAGACACTTTGGAGCTGTCATTTCTCCCTCATTCCTAAAAAGGCATTTATCACTGGATGAATGACCTCAGATTACCCACCAGAACTTTCTGGCAATAGAATCAGGAATGTAGTAGAAGGTTGAAGGTATAGGGGATTGGGTCAGTTGTGGCTCATAGGTACTTCACTAGTGTGAAGCAGGAGATGATGTCAGTCTGTGGCTCAATAGGTACGTACTAGTGTGAGCTAGGAGGGGTGTAGGTGTGCTCATTCAGATTGGTCTTTCTGAAAGGAGCACCCTCATCCTCAGTTGGTTGTACCAAACATGAGAAATAAAGGGGTGATTTTTCCTGAAAAAATGTTTACCCTTTTTTTTAACCATGAAAGAAAAGACATTACTTGTTAAAGTATTTTTAAGAAATGATCTAAGGTACAGGCAATTAGATAGTTGTTTTTAATCTCAAAAAGATGGAAATAAACATGGTTCTGATAAACTTCTTCTTTGCATTAACTGTCTAAGCATACCATCAAAAATTAATTTAGAAAAATTATACTTCTGATTAGATGTTAAAGCAAAGACAGCAGTAGCAATATTAGTAGGAATTTGATCCAAGAGGTTGATTTTTGAACTAATACAATGATTCATTGTATATGAAATAAAAACCTCCATGTAGGGGTTGAAAACAAAGCTTTGTTAAAATGTTAACAGGTTTAAAATCCCCCTATACCCATAAGCCTGTATAGCATAAATATAGCTGATTGTGGTAGTGAGTCTATCCTTATTAGCATCATCAAAAACGAAGATCACTTCTTATTGATGCTTCCGAGATAGATACAGGCTTGCCAGCTACTTTGGCAGTAATGTACCTAACATTGTTGATTATTTTGGGACTTAGGCGAGTCCAAAACTGTTCAACAATTGTTAGTAAAACAACTGGACTTAAGTGAGAGCATGTGAATGGAACTCTGTGTGTTAAGGAAAATCAACGATCTTGTGAAATCTGCAATTTCCCTTCGGTCTTCTTAAGATTCGCGACCATATTGTGCTTAGGACATGATTCAAGAACAACCATTGTAGTCGAAAGAGTGATCGTCGTTGAAGAGAGATATTAAGGGCTATGTTTTATGAAAGTATTTGAGAGATATTGCGTAGGAACTGGTCAATTGAGATGGGTTTATATAGGTTTAGGGAGATCTAAATTTTAAGGAAACCGGTTTCCAATTTACACTTTAGACCCTTGGCGGTATTTTTCTTCATACGTCTCTATAGCGGTACCAAAACTTTTGTCCCAGCGGGTACTAACTTTGCACTTCAGTACTACTGTGTCCAACAATAAATCGAAACAATGTTGGTATCTAGGAGTGCTTCTAGTACCATCAATAACTATTTCTCAAAGACATCTCTAAATCCTACTCAACCTCTTGAATAGTATTACCTATGTTTAACATGGTGTTCTTCATTACTTTAATAACTCTGAATACAAAACTATACCAACACATCTATTGCCTCCCTTTAAACCAAGCGCGTATGGATTTATCATCCCAATAGAAACAACCAAGAACTGGAACCTGCTAACATCAAATGCCTTGGTTAGTAGATCAGCTACATTGTCATCAGTGTGGATTTTAAGCACTGACTGGTAAGTTTTTATCATTAAGCATCTTTATGACAAGTGGTGCCTAATAGAAAATATGCTTTGTTTTGGTTATGATATAATGGTTCTTACAATTGCAGATGGTGCTTTTCATTATCAATGTAGATCTTTGTGTTTATGAAGTTGAACCCATAGTCTAACATTTGATTTTGGAATCCATTTAAATACATTGCCACAACTGCTTTGCTCTTAGGCAGCAACATATTCTGCCTCTGTAGTAGAAGTAGCCATAATGGTTGCTTCTTTTGCAATTGCCAGAAATGAGTCTCTGCCAGGAAAATTAACAACCTCATGGTTTTGGTTTCTGTCAAGTTTCTGCTCCAGCTTGTCACTATTGAGTAGGATCCAGGTCAAATGAGGACACTCTAGGTACCAACAGACCCAGTTTGGGTTTGCCCTTTAGATTACCTAAATTTTCTCTTGACAGCAATTAAGGATGGGTGGACTTTAGAGTGACCGTGATACTTGAACAAGCACAGACTGCAAATCCATAATAATCAGCCTAGAAGCAAGTCTTGTACATTACAGAGCCAATCATAGAACCTATAGAGATGGTCATCCAATCAATGGCTTCCTCATCCTTGACTAAAAGGCTTTGAGTCTTCAATAGGTTTACTTGCTTGTCTTACCATTTGCATAGTACAAACTTCTTCAGGATTCTGCAACATACTTTCCTGACTAATAAGATACCATCTTCTATCTATTTGACTTGTAATCCTAGAAAGATAGTGAGCTCTCCTATTGGAAACTCATCTGAAATTATCTTCATTATTGCCTCAAATTCATCACACCAAGATTTCTTTGTTGACCCAAAGTATGTTTTCATACACATTGACTTGAACTGTATGATATCATGTTTGTGCTTTTCTTTATGAAGAGCCGGTGTTTTGTCAACTGGTTCCTCTTCTGTATCCATTCTTCAACAAGAAAGTCTATGATTAAAGTAGCATACCAGGCTTTTGGTGGCTGATGTAGCCCATATAGAGCTTTTACAACTTTGGAGACTGTTCTGTGGGATATTTAGGATTTAGAATAACTCTGGGTGGTGAGTCACATTTACCTCTCTATCTATTGTGCCATAAAAGGAAGGCACTTTTCCTTACATTTGATTAGATATGAAGCCATGGAAGTTGGCAAAGGTCCTATTAAAAAGATCCTAAGTGGCTTCACTCCTGGCCACAGGAGCAAAAAACCCTCATCATTTTTTACCTTCCTCTTGCCTATGTCCCTGAGTAACTAACCTTGCTTTATTTCAGGTAACAACTCCTCTCTCATCCTTCTTATTCCTATAAACCCACTTTGTGCCAATAGCCTTCTTCCCAAAAGGTAAATCTACAAGTATCTAAACTTTCTGTATCTTGACCCTGCAGAGCATTCTTCTTTGATAGGCATCTACCCAGCTTTCATCTTCAAGGCTTTCTAAAATCTTCTTGGCGTTTTTTTGAAGACAGGAAACAAGGCAAATAAAACATGCTGGGAAGTCTTATGATTATTTCTCCTTTTGATTTTGAACTAGCTACAAAAGCATGAGCTCAGAACTTCTTTTCACTTTGCTTCTGTTTGAACTGCTGAGGTTGGATCTCCTAGAATAAGAGCTGAAGGATGAGATGAGATAATCCTTGATGTGGGAATAAGACTAACATTCACAATAATTTCTAAGTTTGTGAAGTCAGCCACTGCACCCTCATCGTCATAAGATGAATTAGTAAAAATACCATCAGTAGAATTTTGATAAATATCCTCAAGTGGAGGTATTTCTGAATCATCTTGTTTAAGGGATTTGTTGGATCAGAAAAAGATAGTCCCTAGAGGACTGGCAGTACTATGGTATGCTAACAGTTTAAATAGGTTAGTACTGCTTGCTTTTAGCTGGATTTTGTAGCTAACAGTACTAAAAATGTTAGTACTGCTAGCCTTAGCAGCTCCTGCTTGTATAACCAAGTTCTCAGTTTCTTGTGCATACTCCTTCCTGAGAGCTTCAACTTCCTTATTAGCCTTCATTTCTTGCCTCTTAATTCTTTCAAGTTCATCCAAAAAGACTGTTATTCCTCTCTTGACCTTCTCGCTTTCATCTGTCTTTAAAATCAAGAGTGATTGTTGAAGAATAGAAGACAGATTGGCAGTACAAAAGTATATGTTCTTTTCGTAGAAGATTCATCCTATTTTTCAAATCCTTGCAATCAATAATGTTCTTCTGTACCTGTTATTGTGATTAGCTTCAGTGTTGACCTGCACTTTATGTTACCTTAATTCTCTGATATAACAGATGATAATTCATAGAAATTAGTTAAATAATTCAAGATTAAAATAGCAAGTTGGTCCTTTTCCCTGCAACCATTTGGTTTGTTCTCTATAAAGGTGATGTGAAGGTTTTTCTTCAACTCTTTTGTTCTTAAATTGTATACTCTAAAAACCTTTCTTTGTATAGAGATACCCAACTAAGAACCTTCATTGATTTTCCAGCAAATTTGCCCAGGTGGTCATTTGTATTCAAGATGGGTCCACATGGCACCCAAAAGGTCTTTATATAACTTATATGGTATCTTACCAGTTTAAAGTTCATAAGGTGTCTTATTAGAGGCGTCGGTCACTAATTCCCTATTTAGTACATAATAGCTTTTAGTCTAACTGTTCAGCCCAAAAGTGTTAGGTAAAATGAATCTGCAAGCATGGGTCCTAGCAAGCCTGAATAAGGGTCCTGTTTTTTTCTTTCTTTCAGCAACTACATTTTGTTGTGTGGAGTTCTGGCATTACATTATTCCCTCTTGATCCCGTTTGCCTATAAATTCAATAACATCTTTTTCTTTAAATTCTGTTATATTATACATCTTATAGTTTTACTTTTTGTTCAATTGGTTCTCAATTGTCTTACAAAGTCCTTAAGGATTCCACTATTTCATCCGTAGTTCTTCAAGAGAAAACACCCAACTATAATGCTAAAATCATCGGTGATAACTTGGGCAATAGAGTGTCTTATGGTTTTTTAAGCGCCTTACAGATGTAGGTCCAACCAAATCCATATGAAGATGTTGATGGAGTGGCCTAATAGCAAGCTTACTGATTTGGCCTTACAAGAGAGCCTTGTGTTGTTTTCCTTTCTGACAAGCAAACACCAAGTGTGGTCATTTTAAAAATCTTTGAAGGTAACCTCTTACACTGGGTTTCCCTTTACAAAGTTTGTTTAAGTTTTTGAAATTAAACAGACCAACCTCCTATGCCAATTGTTAGATTCATCAGTTGTGCCTTTGCAATTAAACAAGCAAATTCCTTCCTGAAAGGAACAATGTTTCTAAATTGAATTGTACTTATTATTTTGTCTGGGGATTTTAAGTAATACTTGGATTTTCATCAGGTAATTAAATTCAGGAGACAAAAAACAGATTCAGAGTCTAGAAATAGACCTTGTTCTTTTTGTTCACCACATTTGTGACACAGAGAGAGATTGAAATGCTGAAGTTCTTTCACAAAGCAGAACATCCTCAAAATCTAACTTACCAGTTTTTATTTTACCTTTACCAGTGATATAACCTTTACTACCTCCAAAAGCAACAGGGCCACCATTAAAGTCTTGAAATTCAGCAAGGTAGGCCTTGTTTCCAGTCATGTGCCTAGAACAACCACTATCAACTATTCCTTTATTCTTTAAAGCTCTATGTGGATAGTCCTGCACATCAAATAAAAGAGATTAGATTCTCTTAGGGACACAAAGCCTGTTTGGGCTTTTGTCTGCTGAAACGGTTCTTTATAAGTGTACTGTTTCTAGAATGGATCCACCTTTGTATTTGGAGACATTGTGCCGGATTGTATCTTTGTGTGTTCCTATTACAACCTGCTGAGGAATTTAACAAGCAGTTTTCCCTTTTTTACCCCCTAACAGCACTAATACTTTATTTTGCTGTATTAAATTTTTTGTTTTGAAAAATTTATGCTCAAGTATCTGTTGTCTTTTTTGGAAAGGCATTGAAGATGGTGATTTAGTTTTGTGAAAACATTTGCTGGTCTAACTTATTCTCAATGGGCTTAACAGTATATCTGTTCATAGCCAACCAGTACCTAGTTAGTTCTTGCCTGTCAGTGTTAAACTTTGCCTAGCAGTCTAACTTTTTTAGTACCTCTAGATTTTGCTGTACTAACTGGAAATTTTGCAAGTTCTAGTTAGTACTGCTGACCCGGAACAAATTGGTTTTTTTTTAGTCTACTCTTTGCACATTGTTCCAAGTTTGCCTTATCTCATTTGACTAGGACTTTCTGTTCCACCTTTGTTAATTCCAGCTTTTCTTGCCATCCTCTTTCTATGGGAAATCACAAATCTCTGATTATTAAATGATTTTAGTCTTCCCCAATACCAAAACATGCTCTTAAAGTAAATCCATACCCCAACTCTTTCTTATCAAATTTAGGTTTTTGACTATGTGTGTAAATGACCGAGACTCGTACATGTAATGAACGAACTTCCAGTTCGGCTCAATATTTTGAGGCTAACATTCCTGTTCTTTTGTAGGTTGAGACACATGTTCATCTTCACTATCTGATTCATACTCCTCAATGATAGGAGCATCAGACCTAACCTTAAGTTGATTTACTACTTTGGGTTCGTTTAAAGTTGGTTCAGACAAAGATTCATGTGTTTCAACACTACAATCTGATTCACAAGTATCAAAGTCACTGGTTTGGGTTTCAGATTCATTAGGTTGAGACTATTTTGGACCATATGTAAATTGAGAGTAATCTATTTCTACATCAGGTCCAGATGGCATGTAATTCCCTGTCATGGGAGGGGGTACAACATGCATTCCTCCTGCTGTAAAAAACCTATCATACAAAGGTTGTTTTTCTAACTCACTTTTCTTATTCATAAAAACACTTTGTAAAACATCATTTTCATAACTCAAAATGCCATCATATCTGTGATCCCCATACCCAAGCCTAAATTTATCATTAGCACTCATTTGGGTATTTAGCAGTTTACCAAGATTTTTAGAAGAGTTGTGCTATTTTTCTACTTTAGCTTTCAAATCTTCTTTTTCTTTTTGAGCTTCTGCTAATAGTTTCTTATGGTATGTTAGGACATCTGTTTTATCATTTAAGTCTATTTTCATAAATCTTATCTTTTCTTTATACCAAAGTTGACCTTGTTGATGAGCAACTAATTGTGCTTCAACTTTCTTTAGACCTTGAGTATATGCCTTTATTTCTATGCTTGCATCACTAAGTTGTTCTCTCTGTGCATCATATAGTTTTTTAAGTTTAGCATAAGACTCTTTACATTCTTTTAAATAAGAAGTTACCTCTGTGTCTGAACCTGAACTGTTGCAAGCCATGAAAGCATAGTTGTCTTGCTCATCTTCTGAGTGACTGGTCCAATCTACACATCCTCCATCAAGAGTCATCAAAGCATTGGATTCCTCCTTCTTCCCAAGTCTTTTGCTATTATCATTAGCTTTATTCTTCTTTGACTCTTCATTGCCACCAAATCTAGATTTTATGGCTTCCCACATCTCCTTTGCATCTGTCATCTTGTGAAACTTTGCTAGGTGATCTTCTGGTAACAAAACCAACTGGTTCCTTTGCATCAAATTATAGCTTTCTACCAGTCTTTTTGTAGAACTTCTTCATTCTCATCGAAATCATGGCCACCTGCCATTTCAAGTCCATTTCTTCTAAGTCATATTCATCAAGCTGTTCCAAGTCCTCATGATCCAGTTGAGGGCAACTTGATTGATTAGCAATGCAAGGAGGAATGATGACGTTTGTTCACAGTGGTGAGTTTGGACTATAAGTAATTAGAAACACTATAAGCGGTACTAACATCATTAGTACTGCTGGTGTTCTCAGAGACAAATGCTACATTTTGCGTACTAGAGGATGATGCAGTAGAGCCTTTTACATCATTCTTAAAGACTCTTAGATTATTATACAGATCATCAAAGTTGAGACTGTCTACTCCTGGTTTGGTCCTCATAATTAAAGGAAACATAATACCAGGCTAAGGTAGAGATCTAAGGAATTTCCTAATTGCATCCTTAGAGGATACACCTACCCTCCATGAATCTCTAATTGACACTAAGACTTGTGGAACCTTCATAGCCTTTATGAAGCCCCTTCTGAGTTTGATACCAGAGAAGCCTTCCAACTGGAGGCTTAAGATATACTTTTGCAACTTCTTGATTCGTCCTTTCCACCAAATCTAGATTTGATGCATCCCCACAATCTCTTTTGCATCAGTCATCTTATGAAATTTAGCAAGATGATCTTCTGGTAGAGCCATAAGCAAAGTGTTCCTAGCTTTTCTTTCTCTTTCTCTGGCTATAATTTCTTCTGCAGTTTTTGGAGAAAGAACCTTGATTTGTCCTTATGTATCTGTGGTGATTGATACAGGACCATTTCCATTTTGTATAACCTCCCAGATAGGATAGGCTCCTGATATGGGCTAAAATAAATTCCATTTTCATGGCCCATATGTCATATTCTCCCTTTTTGAGAATAGGAAGTTTAATGGTTGAAACTGTGTGAGGAGTTTGTTGTGTTGGTGTTTGTGATGATGATGGTGGAGGTGGTGGGTGGTGGTGAATTTCATCTTTGTGATACCAGACTGTTAAGTTTTGTAGTAAGAAGAATGAAAAACTTTTTTTGTTTGTTCTTCTTACTCAGAGTTTCTCACAGGGCTCTGATACCACTTGTGAGTCCCTAACTGAATAGATCTTTGCAACCCCCCCCCTACTAAGGGTGATAGCCAACTTGTATAAATACGTTTGACTAAATAAGAAACACTGATATGAAGACTATGTGCTAAATTCGAATCTTAACACAAGTACTAAGAAGAACAATGAAAAACTAAATAATGATTTCTATTAATCTGCTTTGAGTGATTACAGATTACTAACTATGAGATATGATTGTATGAGATATATATTGAACTTCTTTTGTAACTATGCCGTGAGAGATCCTTTTATAGACTAAGGATAAACCCTAACAGACTTACAAACTGCATAAAAGATAATACATATCTTTTCCTATAATATCTCATACATATCTCTTAAATGGTACTAACTATTTTCTACTAACGGTACTAACTAACTGATTAGTACTTAACACTTTGTATTGTCAGTACTAATTATAACTATCGGTACTAACTATTATTACTAACGGTACTAAGTTAGGAAAACATAATTCCCAACAAAGTGTTATAGTTAAAGAACCTCAAGAAAGATGCAATATTAAAGCTTTTTAAGATAACATATCAAGAAAGGTATGAGCATGCCGGTCCAGAAGTCACAAGTTTACAAGATGGAAAAGTTTACAAGATGGAGAATCAAGATTATGCTTGGTTGATGATCTCAAGGTGTTTAAGATCACATTTTCACATTCAAGTCAAGATAAAGGAACAAGCTCAAGCCTAAAGTCAATGATCACTACATCAAATCACAAGTTAATGATTGACGTTAAAGACTACGAGCTCAAGACTAAAGATAAAGCATAGTATGCTAGGTTTAAGTTTTTGTAAAATGGAGTGACCTCCCTTAGGGGGAGATTGTTAGGAACACGAAAGTGTCGGTCACTTTCATATATAATTGTAGTTAGCTCGTTAAGTTAATTTTTGGAAACTTACTAGGCTAGTTAGCTAAAGCCCATGGACAAACCCATGAAGGCCCAAGCCCATGTCCACATGTAAGTATTTATACACCTCTCCATGCCTTGGAGAGGTGGTTGGTTGTTTATTTTTCACACATTAATAAATTTTACCTTATGTTTACTTTCTCTCTCTAAGTGTTCATCCAACCCACTCTCTCTCTAGAATTACCTCTCTTTCCCTCTCATCTAGTATGTTATTAGATTAGTTTTCATAATGTTTGATGAATTTTTTAACCCTCCACCAAGTGTTGCTTCTCTAGTTCTCGTAGCTGTTGCTCGAAGACCTGCTGATCCAACCGGTTCACCTGTATCTACTACTCATGAACAGGATGCACCATTTGCAAGCACTTCATCAACTTAAGAACAAGAACACTCTCCAATTATCTCACAAGGTGTTGAAGAATCACCAAAAACACCAAATTTTCATGATGATCCACTTCATGAAATTCTTCATGAAGAATCGACTTCTCAAGGATCATCATCTAATATGCGACCGTCCCTCACTCTATTTGAACTTCTTGGTAGATGGACTAATAATAATCCAATAGCAAATGTGATCGGAGATCCTTCTCGCTCAGTCTTCACAGGAAAGCAACTCCATACTGACGCTATGTGTTGTTATTTCGATGCCTTCCTCACTTTTGTTGAACTGAAGAATTTCAAAGAAGCAATGACTGAACCCTCATGGATTGATGCCACGCAGGAATAAATTCACGAATTCGAATGATTAGAAGTGTGGGAATTAGTACCGTGTCCAAATTTCGTAATGTTGATCAAATTGAAATGGATCTACAAAGTCAAGAAAGACGAATTTGGAGGCGTACTAAAAAACAAGGCTCGTTTAGTGGCTCATGGTTATCGTCAAGAAGAGGGGATTGATTTGGAGGAATCATTCGCACCAGTTGCTAGGATCGAAGCGATTCGTATCTTCATTGCAAATGCCGCCAACAAGAATATGACAATCTACCAAATGGACGTCAAAACGGCTTTCTTAAATGGTGAGTTACGCGAAGAGGTCTACGTTTCTCAACCGGAAGGATTTGTAGATCAAGACAAGCCAAATCACGTGTACAGGCTCAAAAAGGCACTCTATGGTCTTAAACAAGCTCCACACGTGTGGTATGATATATTGTCCCACAAGAATTCTCCAAGTGTGCAGTCGATCCAATACTATTCACCAGGAAAGTAGACCGTGACATTTTATTGGTATAAATTTATGTCAACGATATAATTTTTGCCTCTACTAAACCTGCTATGTGTGATGAATTTGCTCAACTAATGACTTCTAAATTTAAGATGTCGATGATGGGCAAAATGTCTTTCTTTCTAGGACTACAAATTTCCCAAAGTCCTAGAGGCATCTTCATAAACCAGTCTAATTATGCTCTTGAAATAATAAAGAAATATGGCATGCTATCTACTAATCCTGTCTATGGTGGATAAAAGTAAACTGGATAAAGATCTAGCAAGGGAAACCATATTTAACCGGACACATTACCAATGGGATCATTGGATGACATTAATTATCTTACAATCCAGGCATACCCAGACCTCGAATTTGCAGTATGCAAGTGTGCCCTTATCAGGCAAAGCCTACCGACAAAATCACTTACATGTAGTTCAAGCGGATCTTTCGATGCCTTGAAAGGAACCATTTATATGGTCTATTTATTCGAAATATCTTGCATTACTCTAACAGCATATGCAGATGCAGACCACGTTGGGTGTCAAGATACTAGACGTAGCACATCTGGAAGTGCACAATTCTTGGGAGATAAACTTGTTAGCTGGTCATCCAAGAAGCAAAAGAGCACTGCTATGTCTAGTACATAGGCTTAATATATTTCTTTATCTGGGTGTTGTGCTTAAATCTTATGGATGAGATCACAACTAACAAACTATGGGCTTAAATTCAATAAGATTCCTTTGTACTGTGATAACAAGAGTGCAATCGCTTTATGCTGTAACAATGTTAAACACTCACGATCAAAGAATATAGATGTGAGATACCACTTTATTAAGGAGTGATACGTATTTTATTTTAAATATATTTTTACCAAGTTTTAAATTTTTAAACTCGATCTACCTAACAACGCACTAACAGGCAGAGAACCCGATCGTGGATAGTATAGAATGGTAAATCTGAGGTCGTCCCAAGAGCTAAGTTGTAATTAGTTTTAATTTGAAATGTCACGTTTATAAAATGGTTTTTGATTTGATAACAATAAAATTAAATACTAAAAATTAAAAGAGTTGGAGATATCAAGAGAGAAAACGTGCTAACCTAGTTACTTCATTACTATCGTTATGAAAACATTTTCCTATGCAATGTTAAACTATGGTTTCATTAGTGGTTTCTAAGGTCGATAGACTTGAATATGCATATATAGTCTATCCTATACTCCCTGCGAATCAGTCCCAAATCATCTAGGAGGTAGGTTATCTAGGTTGTAGTGATTAATCCCAACTATTTTGAGAACTTATCTAATAACCTATGCAGATTATTAACCCCCTCTGAAAGAAGCTTCCAGTCAATTTAAGTATACTAGAGTGATAGTGCGGTAAGAATCGGTTATTTCGGCTACTCCAGATAAGGAGTTAGTGATCCTCCCTAGTACCCGTTGGATCCCATATTGACTAGATAATCTAATAATAAGGCAAGCCAGGTCCAAACCACCCGTACTACCAAAACCCAAGGTTACACGATAGTCAAGGAATATCTAACGAAACCATAATCTAACAGGAAACAAACATCATAACAACAGTAATTACATAACTAGGCCAGCACTTTAAGTGCTTAGCCGCTCATGGTAACGGAAACACAGCAAGAAATAGAAGAAATCATAGATTGAAAACTCATAATTCTTACAGTATTCGTATTTGAACGATTAAATACAAAAAGTAAGTAAAGTGTGATCTCCCTTGGACTCCAGGTGGAATTCTTTGAAGGTTGGAAGCCTTTGTCGCCTCTCCAATTGGCTGTGGAGGAAGTGATGTCGGAATAGCTTGAATGAGGCCTCTATTTATAGGTATCGAACCTGTTACGGCGTAACTAATAAAGGTGTTACGCCGTAACCTTCTTACATGACATTCCATATTTAAGCAGTTGTTACGGCGTAACCAGATATGGTGTTACGCCGTAACCTTCAAATAATTTCCATATGTACGTGATCTTCATTCCATATTTGTGGATCTTCATGGTTACGGCGTAACTGGATATGGTGTTACGCCGTAACTCTAACTTTGACAAGATTTCCTTCCAAATATATGGTTACGGCGTAACTAGATATGGTGTTACGCCGTAACGTTGTCCTTGATCTTCGTACTTGCTTAATATATGTTACGGCGTAACCATATTTGGTGTTGCGCCGTAACATTCTTCAAATATTTACACTTTGAGTCCTTTTTCCCTTGTTTCTTGTCACTTTCCTGCATTTTACCTGAAAACAATGAAATAACCGTAAAAGTATCGAATTCAAGTATTTATAAGACAATTGCAAGTATTTTTAGGGGAAAATTGACACTAAAAAGTATCAAATATTTGATGTTATCAAATATCCCCCCACTTGACTTCTGCTTGCCCTCAAGTAGACCTGTTAGAATAGTTTATAAAAAGATTTCTCTGATTTAACTCAAAGAAATGAATCTATAAAAGACTTATGCTAGAAACATCAAAGCCGAACACCTCACGAAAAGGGGATCAAAAATCACTCAACTCTCAACTAGTCTAAGTGTTCATTTTCGGGGTGATCGCTCATCTGCACAGTCATAGCATGTATTCTATCATAAGCTTGGAGAGTACACAAATCTGCACCAGTTAGAGTTAGGGTCTAAACAATTCTTAAAGGCAACATGGGTGACATAACACAGGTTTATTGGGTGATATAAGGGTTAGGATAGACATAGGATACACATTTAATTGGTGTTAAGATAAAAACACAAAACAAATAGTCATATATAATCTAAGGTATCCATAACCGGCTACTGTCCATTCATAGTCCAAGTCTTCAAGTGCGAAAATCTATTGAAAATATGATCTTCAAAACTAATGGGCTACTTAGCTCCCCATTCTTAATAAAGTTATTGGATATGTCTTGGGTGTGTTTGTATTTGTATTGGTATGTAAATTATGGGCGGGCTTTCTGCTCTCCTACTACTAGCTCCATTCTTTCATAATTACTAAGATGTCTTGGTGCAATAATGGGCTACTAGCTCCATTCTTTATAGAGATTCCTATGTGGAAGTGGGAGAGAATAACGATGGATTTCATCACAAAACTACCCAAAACCTCAAACGGACATGACACAATCTGGGTCATTGTCCATTGCCTTACCAAATCCGCACATTTCATCCCTACCCAAGAGATAGATAGTATGGAAACCCTTACAAGGTTGTACATCAAAGAAATAGTCTCTCGAAATGGCCTGCCAATTTCTATCATCTCGGATCATTTCACACCCATATTCTGGCAATCATTACAAAGTGCTTTGGGTACTCAATTAGACATGAGTACGACATATCATCCTGAAACTGATGGGCAAAGTGAAAGAACCATCCAAACACTCGAAGATATGCTTCGAGCCTGTGTTATAGATTTTGGAAAAGGATGGGAAAGACACTTACCATTAGTGGAATTTTCTTACAATAACAGTTACCATGCCAGTATTAAGGCAGCACCATTTGAGGCACTTTATGGTCGAATGTGCGGATCACATGTTTGCTGGACCGAAGTTGGAGATGTTCAACTCACGGGACCAGAAATAATTCATGAAACCACTAAAAAGATAGTGCAAATTCGACAACGGTTGCAACCTGCAAGAGATCGGCAAAGAAGTTACGCCAATGTAAGATGAAGACTTTTAGAATTTCAAGTTGGAGATTGTGTTATGTTAAAAGTATCACCTCGAAAAGGTGTCATTCATTTTGGAAAGCAAGGAAAGCTTAACCCTCGGTACATTGGACCATTCAAAATCCTTGAACGGATTGGTCCAGTGGCATATAAACTTGAGCTTCCTAAAGAACTCAGAAATGTTCACAATACTTTCTACGTCTCTAATCTAAAGAAATGCTTATCTGACGAATCCCTTGTCATTCCCATGAAAGAGCTTCGACTTGATGACAAACTCAAATTTGTGGAAGAACCAGTGGAGATTATGGATCGAGAAGTCAAGCAACTAAGACAAAGTCGTATTCCTATAGTCAAAGTACGATGGAACTCTAAAAGAGGACCAGAATTTACGTGGGAATGCGAAGATGAAATTTGTGCCAAATATCCACATCTATTTTTCAACATCACTTCGAAGTCCAACTAAATCTCGGGATGAGATTTCTTTAAGGTTGGGGGACTATAACAACTCAGTATTTTCATCAATGTAATATCCATCTATTAAATTAGATGCAATGTAACATCTATATATACCACCTTTTTACAGGGAAATTTTTTGCTTTATTCTATTATGTAACGTAGTTTACATAACTAAAGTAAACGAGCTCACGCAACAACCAATGCCATCTATATCTATGTTTATATCAAGTAAACGTCTTAATATGTCAAGTCAATAATCTATTATCCACTATATCATGTACGTTATCTATTTAACGTAGTTTTCATGACATTTTTACCAAACAAACATTAAACGTTAAACGTTTATATCAAAACCCTAACTATATGTAATGTATACATATAAAATGAATGTGCAAACCTTCAAGCATGTGTACAAGTGTACAATGCACAATATTTGAATTATATTTTCCCTCCAAGTCAATGTACAAGTCCTAAATACTCAATGTACAAATCAACAATGCATGAATTCAAATAAGCTCATTTTCCACCATTTTCATTCTAGATTTCGTACCACCTCTTTAGTACAAGGTACAACACTCAATGCACAACTTCTAAACCCTAAACCTAAACCCTAAATCGTCCTAAAACCCTAATCTAAAACCCTAAACCCTAAATGAAACCCTAAAACCCTAATTTCATTTTAAACCTAAACCTTAATCCTAAACCCTAAACCTTAATCCTAAACCCTAATCTTAATCCTAAACCTTAATCCTAAACCTTAAGCTATCCTAAACCCTAACCCTAACTCGAATTAAAACCAAAAACCCTAACCCGAACCTAAAAATCAAACCCGACACCCCTTGTTTCATTTTAACCCATTTTAATCAAACAAGCACCTCAAGCTAGCATCCTAGCACCACCATGACCTCACCACCATGTCACCAAGCAACCACACAAGCACCTTACTCACCACCTTGGCCACCAAGTATTGCTTTGTCACCTCCTTGTCACCCTTGTCCATTCGCACCCTTCTAACCTCTAACACCTTGCATTGCTACCTTCCTAGCCTCCCATACTCATCCATAGCTGCCCTTAGTCACCTTAGCTACTCCTTGGACACCACTTCTCAATGGCTTAGCCACCACTTCACTCTAAAACTTGGGCACCAAGGGTATTCGACCCTATAAATAGCCGCACCCCTTATTCACTTCAAAACACACCTCAAAACTCAACACAAACACAAATGGAGTTCTAAATCAGATCAAGGAAGATCAAGAGAAGCCCCAAGATCAGTTTGAAGCCAAGAAGAAAGAAGGAAGAAGCCATTGAAGTCGATTCCTAGGCGTACGAACCCATAAGCTCATTTTGACCCACTTTAACCCATTTCGTGTGCAAGTAAGCCTTAAATCTTGTTTTATATATTCTCACTATATCTTAAAACCTTATTAAGCTATGTCATAATCTTCTTGTGAAATCAAAACTTGTTTTGAGTCTTTAAAAACCAAATCGTAACCCTAATAAGCTCGTTCGACCCTTTTAAGCTCAAAAGCTTGTTCAATAAGCTCATATTCTGTTTTGAAACCTTAATAAACTTCTTAAGATCATGTGTAAACTCTTGTTTAAGCTTTTGATTCACAAACCCATTCGGTTTGGTTTTTCCTAAAACCAAACGCACCATGAAACCCCAAAAGCTTATTTTCGTAAAATCTATAAGCTAAAACCATAAGCTGTTATTATAAGCTATCCTAATAAGCTTCATTTTTTCTTTGTTGGTGCCAATTTTTCTTTGTTTTCTTTGAAGTCTGATCCCAAATGGTGTTTACCACTTCAATGGTGTTTTATATTTATTTATTTTATTTTTTGGTTGCTTTTGTTGTTGTTGTTATATAGCAACTTTGATTTCTATCGTTATTGTTTAAGCATGACATTGTTCTATTGATCCATCATGCCAGACGTTTGTTTCTCTTCGGCTAGTTACACCACGTATATACAAATGTGTTTATTTTACTTATTCCTTTTAATGTCGGAATATATATGCATCTTTATTGGTTATTTGTAACCAAAGGATTCTCTTTATTAAGCCGAGAATTTAAAAATATCTGTAACCAAAGGATTCTCTTTATTAAGCCAAGAATTTAAAAACGAGCAATACTTATAGGCTCGTGATTACATGTAGTGTGCTCTTATTCATGGATCACTTTTTATTTAAATTTACTTCCACATAAGAAGTGTTTCTTTATTACACCAGTGTAGGAAATGCGTTTGGTGCGTACACATTTCTACTAATTTGACTTTATAGATGGAATTTTCTTAGGTTGCTGATGTACCACGTTTGCGAAATGAGGTGTCCCTTCATGTCGGCTACCACGTATGTCCTTGTCATTTTGCGTCCACTATTTGGTACGGTCCTTCCTAGTTTGGGTCTAACTTCCTTTGCCCTTCTTGCTTACTTGCCTTGTTCTTTCTTAAGACAAAATCGCCTATATGGAGTTGGTTGTGTCTAAGTTTTTTGTTGCAATAGCTTTCAATTTGCCTTTTATACCTTGTATTTCGTAATGAGGCCATTTCTCATCGCTCTCGAGAAAATCGAGGTTAAGACGGAGTTCACTGTCATTCATTGCTGGTTGGAAAGTGTTGATCCGGTAGGTTGGTAAACCTATTTCTAGGGGTAAAACAGCTTCTGACCCATAAACAAGACTGAAAGGCATGCATCCTTTTCCTGCACGAGCTGTGGTTCGGTAGGCCCATAGAAAATTTGGCAATTCCTCGACTTACTGTCCTTTAACTTTTCTGAGTCTTGTCTTTAAGCCTTGTAGGATCGTTTGGTTTGTTACCTCAGTCTGTCTGTTTACTTGTGGGTGGGCGACTAATGTGAATTTCTGCTTGATTTCTAGTTCCTCGCATCATTCTCGAAAAGGATTGTTTGCAAATTGCTTTCCGTTTGTAGCTAATTGTCAATCTAGAAATACCAAAACGACAACAATATTATGCCATCAAATTGTAGTACCTTTTGACCCCGTGATGGTGGTACGTGTTTGCTTTCAGCCCAATGTGTAAATAGTCGATAGCTACTTCAAGAACTTGACCCGTCCCGGGCCTCTGGGAACAGGCCTACTATGTCGATCCCCCACTGGTAAAAGGGCTAAGGGCTTGATATGCTCATCATTTCGCATTGCGGTTGGCGTATTGTCGGTGCGTGTTGTTGACATTTATGGCATGCTTCTACCACTCGTGTTGCATCTGATACATTGTAGGCCAATAATAACTGACCCTTACTGCCTTATGGGGCGATGCTTCTCGGTCCGGTGTGTGCACCGCATGATCCTAAGTGTGCCTCGCGAAGAACATAGTCTGCCTGCACGGGTCCTATACATCATAACCATGGTGTTAAGTACCCTTTCCTATAAAGTATGTTTTGCTTGACCGAATATTGTAGCGCCTTGATCCTTATCTTTTCTGCTTCTATCTGGTCTTTCGGGAGGGCTCCGTTTGTTAGATAATTTATGATAGGGTCCATCCAGGTAACACCTTCTTCGTCGATTGTGTTTATAGCTTTGACCTCAATACTCCGACAAAGGACCACTTCGACTAATACACTCTTTGTTAGATGCGCGAATGAAGATGATGCTAGTTTACTTAACGCATCAGCGCGTTTGTTTTTTGACCTAGGGATTTGCGTTATCGTGAAACTGTTAAAATGTCCCTGTAGCTCCTGGACTTTCGATAGATATCTTCTATTATATCTTCCCTGGCTTCGTATAAACCTTTCACTTGGTTTGCTATTAATAAAGAGTTCTATGATATACTTTCAAAACACTGGCTTCATACTGAATGGCAAGCTCTTAGTCCTGCATAAGGCTCTTATTCAGGCTTCGGTTTTAGATGCTCTGAGTTGAATCGGAGTGCATAGGTTAGCTACTGGAGTTGGATCAGTCCAGGATTAACGCCGACACTTCGATCCTTCAATACTGGAGGCACCTTCAGTGAAACAGGGTCTATGTGGAAGTACTCTTTCCAAGCATGTTGATGACGTTTTTGGCCTACAAGTCATTAATCGTAGGAGATTCTGCCAAGAAGTCTACAAGAATTTGTCCTTTTATAGCCGATCGAGGTTTGTATAGTATCTCATGCTCTCCCAGCTTTATGGCCCATTTCGTAATGCATCCTGAATTCTCAGGTTTCAGAAGGACCTGCCTGATTTGTATATTGGTCTCATTAAGTAATACTTGTGGTGGCCTGAAATAACGTCGTAGCCGGTGGGCTGCGTGTACGAGGGCGAGGGCTAACTTCTCAAGGTTAGGGTAGTTGATCTCTGATCCTGTAGTACTTCGACTGACAATGTAATTGTTTTTTGTACATTGCTCTCTGTTAAAAGGAACTGTGCTGATGGCATTCGGTTGCAACGCTAACTAAAGGATTAATGTTTCTCTGGGCTTTGGTACCGTTAGTGCTGGTAAGGACCAAAGATGGCTTTTTAGCTCCTGGAAGGCCACTTCCGCTTCTGCGTTCCAGCGGAAATCTTTCTTGTTTAGGCATCCCTTCAGCGTTTTGAAGAAAGGCAAAGATCTCTCTACAGATTTTGCTAGAACCTAGGGGCCGTGTAATAGTCTTCATACTACCTTGCATGTGCGTTGCTCTAGCGGCATACTAAGTAGACGACGAGTTCATGTAATTCGTTCATGCTTTAGGAAATAGTTACACAAATCATCACAAGTGTGACAAGGCAACAACATTAGGAGAAGCAATCTAGGGAGTAATACATGATTAAATAAACACAGTCTTTTATCTTATTGTTATCATATAATTGGAGAGAGGTTTGGTTTTAGTTGTTCATTCTTGCTTTTTATCACCATATCATTGACGTAGATTTCAATGTTTTGGCCCAATTGACTTGCGAACATGTTGTCCATTAATCGTTGATAGGTGGCTCCGGCATTTTTTAGTCCGAACGACATCTTTTCATAGTAGAAGGTCCCGTGCTCGGTGTGGAAGGACGTCTTTTCCTCGTCTTCTCTGGCCATGCGTATTTAATGGTAGCCTTTGTATGCATCTAGGAAACATTTCAGCTTGAACCCTTCTAATGACTCTACCTTTTGGTCCATTTCGGGCAACGGGTAACTGTCTTTTGGGCAAGCCTTATTTAGACTTGTGAAGTCAATGCACATGCGCCACGTTCCATCTGTTTTCTTCACCATCACTGGGTTTGATAACCATTTAGGGAAGAATACTGCTTTAAGGATTCTCGCCTCGACCAGTTTTGACACCTCTGTCGTAATTGCTTCACTTCGCTCTTTTGCTATGGCCCGCTTTTTCTGCCATACCGGGAAAGTTCGCGGGTGGATGTTAAGCTTGTGCTCCGCCAGCTCCCACGGGATTCCAGTCATGTCTGCAGGCGTCCACGCGAATACATCTTTGTTGGAGCGTAGAAGCTCGCAAAGCTTTTCCTTAAGTGTTTTCGGAAGATTAGCCGCAATCGTTATTGTTTGGTCCGAGTGCGCATCATTGATAACCACATGCTCCGCGTCTTCTGTACCTTTGGCTCTTTCTGGTTGGCATCTTTTTTGAGATATGTGATTACAAACATTTGGATGGAATTTTTCACCCTTTATGATGGCGATGCCTCCCTAAGTTTGGAACTTCACTAAGACATGTAAGGTGGAAGCGACTGCGCCGAGCTACATCATTCCTGGACGACCTAGGATGATGTTGTATGGCGATGGCGCCCTCACGATCAAAAAGTCTACCATTACCGTCTTGCTAATGTGGCCACGGTAGTCGTGCAGGGTTATTGGCAAAGTGATTAGCCCCAACGGCCATGATACTTGTCCGGCGAATCCCACTAGCTGGGTTGTAGATGGTCGGATTGTCTTTTTTTCTTCTGCAGTGAGTTGTTCAAAACAATGTTCATACATGATTTCCGTAGAGCTTCCTCCATCAACATAGACCCTGTGGATCTGTGTTGTTCCAATATCCGCCGTTATAATCAACGGGCCGTCACCGGTGCAATGTTCTGGGATCGGGTCGTCTTCAAAGAATGTAATTCTGGGAAACGATACCCTAGTCTTTTTTGGGTTTGTGCCCGTGATTCGGATCATGTGTATCTCGTTTTTTGGTTTTGCATCAGCGCTCTCCTTTTTATTCCATTCTATTTGGACGTTACGTACGTCTTTCGACCTGGACGTCTGGGTGTTCTGGTTGTTGTTGTGAGTCTTGGCTCCTTTGGCCAGGTGAGCCAAGCGTCCACTTCGGACGCATGCTTTGATCTCTTTCCTGAGGTCTATGCAATCGTTGGTTTCATGACCGTGGTCCTCATGAAACTCGCAGTATCTAGTCTGATCCCTTTTGCTAGCGGGGGTAAACATCCTGGGCGGGGGTCGTAACATGGATTTTCCTTCTGAGGTGGCTAGTATTTTCGAGGGAGATTTTATTAGCGCGGTAAAGGCTTCGCGCGGAAATCTAGGGCTTTCCATATGTCGACTTGCCGACCGGGAAACGTGCTTGTCTTTGTTTCTTCGTGGAAGGTCTTTATACGTCACGTGTTGTTTTGTCTCCCTGCGCGGCTCCCTAAGACGGTTTTCATTGTTTGCGTCTTCGGCTCGTATAAAGTTGTTGGTTTGCGTGAACAAGTCCTCCAGCGATGTCAGGGGCTTTGCGATTAAGTCTTTAAACAGGCGTCCTGGGCGCATGCCGCTAATGAATGCCCCAAATACCATGACATCAGATCGGCCAACCATGTGCAAAGTTTCTTTGCTGAACTGGGCCACGTAATCCTTTAGTGATTCGTTCGGCCGCTGTCGTATGTCGAGGATCTCGGCCTCGGTTTTTTGGAATCTTCGTTGCTGCAAAAAGTTTGCCCGGAACTTGTCCCTCAACTGGTGGAAGCCATCGATGCTTCCGGGTGTGAGGTTGTTGTACCAGAATCGTGCTGCTCCGCACAGTGTAATATGAAAGAATCTGCACCATGATGGTTCCTGGAGTTTGTGCACGTCTATTGTTCCTATAAAGACTGTCAAGTGGTCGTCTGGATCTGTCGTGCCATCATATGTGCGTAAATTGGTGGGAACTTTGATGCCGTACGGTATGTCATAGACTCTGATTCGTGCGGTGAATGAGGAGGCCACCAAATCTCGTACGTCTCTCTCTGACTCTTTGAAAATGAAAGGCTCATGGTAGAAATCACTATTCACCACCGGTCTTCTTTTAACCACATCGAGAAGGGGCATTGTCACGACTTTTAGGGGGACCACCATTGTCGTTTCTATGAAAATATTTTCCCTGGCTTTAACCGGCACGTCGTCTGAATCAGAGTTCCATGGTACAATAACCAAAGGATCCGTGCTCGTACGCACTGGGGTGCTTTTGAGTTTTTGGGTAAAAGCTTTGTACATAGCGTTCATTCGGTCAAAATTATGAACCACGATCTCATTATGGGGTCATTTGTGTCTTGTTCTAACAAGCGTGTACTTGTCCACCTGCTTCGTTGCTGACGGGCTTGTTGTTTCTAACCTCTGTTCTTCTGGTTCCCTGCACCTCCTGTAGTTGGGTTTTGAAGGTGATCCCTGATTGCTAGCTTATCTATATATATACCTATTATATATAAAATAATATATAAACTAATATAGAATATATATATAGTAAAAATATATATATATATAGTATATATATATCTATATAATATATATATATAATATTGAAATAAAATACATATATAAATAAATCACAAAGATCAATGATAAGAATTCCGCGAGGCTTTTAAAAGGATAATTACTTTTAACTAAAGTAAATCCTAAAAACCTTCCCGGGTAGTGTCCCGACGTCGGACAATTTGTGAAAAAATCGAGATGAACGTTTGAGATTGTGCTTGAATAATACAAAGATTGGGTTGATTTTCTATTTCTATAAATAAAATGCACAAACAAGTAAAGGCAAACTAAAAACGAAAGCAATTAAATCCTAAACACGAAAAACGTTAACAGGAGTCAAATCTCGTTCTTTAAAAAACCAAATCCTACAATTTTAACCCTACAAATGCAAATTTAATTTTTAACAATCCTAAATGATAAAGGAAAATTAAAAAAAAGAATTATTTTTTTGACTCTTATATTTTTTTTATTATGAATTAAAAACACTTTTAATCTAAAAAATTAATTAAAAATACTAAACTAAATGGGAAAACTCTAAAAAATTTATGAAAAGTACTTTGCACTATGCTAAATCTAGGAAAAATAAACTAGGGTCAACAGCTTATTTGAATAAGCTGGAAATAAGCCCTTTAAGGCTAAAAGGAAAAAAAAAGGGGGAAAACCACCTTATATACCAAATGCCCCCAAGCTTACAAAAAGACCAAGCGCAATGGTAGTGTGTGGTGTGTTTAAATGTCGTTGGTCCGAGGGTGGTTTTTAGGTCTAGGTCAAGCCTCTGGCTCACCTTGGCTTCCCACTTTCCCAATTATTTTTTATTTGCAAAAAAATTTTACACACTTAAACGTAAGCTGGAAATAAGCACTTTTTGTAAAAACACTTTTTATAAAACTAACTAATAAGCTATATTAAGTGACAGAATACTAAGTTTTAAGCTAAATCATGCATAAGGCTAACTGTTTGGCTTTTTAAGGTGGAATAAGCACAAAGGGAAACAAATAAGCTTAAAGCAGACTACCCTAGACCTAATAAGCACTTAGGATCTAAAAATAAGCAAGCAAATAAGCTGGAAAAGCATTAAAAACATTAAGACAGATTACATAAAAAAAATAGTCTAAAAGGACTAATCACTACTTTTAAGCTAATTTTTAAAGGGCTTAATGGATCCTTATGGCTTAGTGACTCATCAAAACTTAAAGCTTATACAATAAGCTTCTAAAATCAGCAAAGAGAAATGAGTTTGAAACTCAAATAAGCTACTAAAAAGGCTTTAGAAAAGATTGTTTCAGACAATGTGAGCTGAGTTCTTAAGTTTTTGAAAAGACAAAAGGGCTTATTGCGGCCCTATTTTTAAGCAAGTAAATAAGCTTTAAAGACTAAAATAAGCCTAAACAGATCAAGCTTATAAACCAATGAGCTTATACAATGAATTTCATCACCTAAAACTAATTTTAACTAGTCTAATTTTAAGGTTGAAAAGTGGACTTTAAACTTTGACAGATTTTTGACCAAAATTTAAGTTACAATTGCACACTTAACCAAAACATATTCTACTGTATTTTGACTACATAAACAATACCAAAACAACACTTAAAAGCTAATTTCAATGTCTCAATCAAATATGCTACACTAAACTGTTTAAAGACCACAGAATTGAACAACTTATAGAAAAACCATAAAACTCATATTTAAACCTTAAAACTTTTTAAAAACTAATTAACACAACTAAAAAGGGCTTGTTAAAGTTAGATTAATGACCCAAACAGTTTTTAAACCATTTTTGACCCATTTTGCTTCTTAAACCAAACACCCCTTTAAGTTTTGATAAACCATTTTTAAACTGAATTTTAAAGATTGAAGCAAAGACTTTTGAAAACAGATAACAAACAATAGATATTAGCCAATAATAAGCAAAAGGAACTCAAAAATAAGCAATAAATAAGCAGTATAATAAGCTAACAAGCAGTTTTAGGCAAAAACTTGAAAATGGAGAACTTACAAAGATCCTTAGCTTTTGGTTAAGAGTTAAGCACCCAAATTAGCTTATAACTCACCCTAATGCTTATCCAATAAGCACTAACCTATGGCCATCCAAAATATACCATGCTCCATGCTTTTTTGACAGATTTTTAAGTGAAAAAGACTTAAGCTGTATAAACTATGGAAAAGTTTATATAGCTTAAGTTAAACAACTTAAATGACAAATAAAAGAGTTTAAGAGAGCTTATAAAATGTTTTTAAAACATAAATCACATTAACTTAAAAACAAGATTTTAGCTTAAAAACTTAAATTTCATTAACTTAAATAAAAACAATACAAAGCTTTTAAAACAAGTACAATAAACTGATATAAGATGAAAACTAAAACTTAAAAACTAGATGCCATGAAGGGCTTACAAGGTCCTATTTACAAAAAAACTAAGTCTTGGGGTCTTCACTTGTGTTTCTTCTGTGAGAGAAACAATGGTGTGTTTCTTGTGTGAGAGAAGTCCAAAATCAATCCTAGCCTTCCATTTTGCTTGGTCTCCAAGTCCTATCATCGCAACCCTTAGTTCTTTGTCTTCTTTCACAGACGAATAAGGATTAAGAGGATTGCCAAGGTGGCCTTTGGTGTTTTGTGAGGTGGGGTTGGATAGGAAAGAGACGTTTTGGGGAGAAGGGTTGAAGGAAAATGATGGGTGAATGGTGAGGTAGAGGCTTTGGCAGGAATTGGTTTTGGTATGAACAGCGTAATGGGGGTTAGCCCTGTTTTTGGTAACTTGTTGCATCGTTAGTCCTTTTGGACTAACCATGTTAGTCCTTGAGTACTAACGATGTAAGGTATTGTATGGTGTTATGGGTTAACGGGGTTAAGGGGTGAATGGGGTTATTGTTTGGGCTTTTTGTTTGGGTCGGGTAAGGTTTTGGATTTATAAAAGGTTTTAAGTATTAAAAACTTATAAGTTTTTACATAATAAGCTTAATAGGCTGACCCGACCCATTAAATGGGTATGGGTTGGCCCATTTAAGATTTCTTCGTATTCGGCTTCGTCTTTGACTTGTTGACTTTGACTTCTTTACGCTCTTTCCATTCCGTGCTCGGTTTTGTCCGTTCTGGCTTGATTTTTGTCCTTTATTATTGATATTCGTTACCTGCACAATACAAATGCAAAACACACAAGTACAATGTATTTTTGGTATGTTTTTAGTCTTTTAAGCACGTTTTATTAGGTCAAATGTATGTGTATTTAAGCACATACCAACAGACTCATTTTTCTTATAAACTGGAAGTCTTGCTTCTACAGACTCTAAACCTATTTTATAAGTAATAGCATTTATCTTAGATGTCCTTAAGTCTTTTAACAGTTGTTCATTTTATTCTTTAAGAATTTTAACATTTTTCATACAAGATGATGAACAATTTGAATCAATAGATACCTCAGAGTTTGAACTGTTAGTTATATAGTTAGTATTGCTTAAGTGATATGCATGAGTTATATTAGGAATAGATATTCATGATCACTTTACGCGTTTTGTAAGCCTATTAGGGTTTTCCTTAGTGTATAAAAGGAACCCTACGGCATAGTTAGATATATCA